>JANHFQ010004428.1:75460-86003 GCA_032468035.1 Aparallactus werneri
CCCTGACCTAGTTGTTCTCAAGAGAGTAAGTTAGTCTGACAAGATTCTTGTAAATAGGCGAGTAGCAATAAAGGAATCTCTGAGCATCTCAGTGTCATTTTGGTTCCTTGCTCCTACAAGCAAGGATTATAGCTATTCCTAAACTTTATTACCAGTAGCTATTGGATGTCTTAAGAGTTCACTCATATATTATAACCATAGCCAACAACAATCAGGCATGAATAAACATCACAAATGAACATGAAAGAGTAATTTTGTATCAGTGTTTGATCTACTGTACTTTTCCCTAAGTTGCAGCAAATACTCTAACTCTTGGTTCCTGTGTGGTGGCTGTCTAGCTTTCTGGAGGGTAGATAAGGTAAAGTTACATAAACTAAAATAGGTTAGAATACAGGACATGGTAATTTCCGAGCAAATCGTTAAATGAAGTTACAAGTGTATGAATTATCCCAAAGTGGAAAAATTAAGTTTTATTTTATCTCATTTCCTTCTGCCATATGACATGTAGAGCAATTAGTTTGGAAGCACAAATCATTGTTTTATGAATTACTTAGCAGAATCATAAATAGTCATGCATACAAACATATTAAATGATTTACAACACTAATTAGTAATTTTAAAGTCCTGAAAAACAGCAGGAAAATCATACTTGGCCTGTTGCACTTTCAAAGAAGGGCAGCTCTTGTTTTTTAATCTGTTTTTCCAAAAGCTACCAGCAAATAAATGAACAGGATTTACTTGCTATGACGAATTAATATGCACAACGACAACTTATAAGATAATACCAGGGGGAATTTACTATGCGAATATATACATACAATTATATGTTTTAATGGTTTATTTAATTTTCTGAATAATATATACCTCTTAAATGGAAATTGATAAAAATAGAGAACACAAATATAAAGTATTATCAACTTTGCATTGAACCTATTAAGATAAGCCTCATTTTAATGAGAAAGTTAATGTATTAAGCATTTTATTATGGATGAGCATTATTTCTCGTTGTTAAGAATTTATTGCTTCTAAACTGTCATAGTCTCTCTAATTATGATTAATACCTTATCTTGAATTCCATTGCCATTCACATATCAGAAATAACTGCAAACATCTATTTCACACTCAGGGGTCACAAAAGTAGAGTGATTTATTTATGTGCTTATATTTTATTCATTTATACATTCACATTTAAATCTTAACATTGATTTTTCAAATTCTGAAATTTATTTTATCATGACATAGTACATAAATCTTTATCTTCCTCTGAACCGATTTTTGTATATAGAATAAAAATGAAAAAATCAACAACATAATTACTATTTTACAAATATAGCAATAATTGTTTTATACTAATATTTAAACATCTCTTCTCCCCATACAAGAGAAAATTAAGAATAAAATTGCCTTTTATGTTGGTTCAAATGTTGTAACATTTCATAAGATAGAGTCAAATATGAATTATATGGTGGTTCAGAAAATCATACAATGCTTAGGTTTTATTTTTGTTTCATTTATCATTCTCAGAATACAGCAATAATTCAGATAAAATAATACATATAATACATATAACAATAACATCTAAACGAAAATATGAATATATTAACAGACTAATAGAACAATAGAATTGGAAGGTATTCTAGTCCAACCCCCTGCTTAAGCAGGAAACTCTATAATATTTCAGACAAATGGCTGTCCAGTCTCTTCTTAAAAACCTCCAGTGATGAAGCCCCACAACTTCTGAAGGCAAGGCGTTCCACTGATTAATTGTTCTCACTGTTAGGAAATCTCTCCTTAGTCCTAGATTGGTTCTCTCTTTGATTAGTTTCCATCCATTGCTTCTTGTCCTGCCTTTAGGTGCTTTGCCTTTTGCCTTTAGGTGCTTTGGAAAATAGATGGACCCCCTTTTCTTTGTGGCAGCTCCTTAGATATTGGAATTCTGCTATCATGTTACCCCTAGTCATCCTTTTAATTAAATGAGTCATACCCAATTCTTGCAACCAATCCTCATGTTTTAGCCTCCAGTCCCCTAATCATCTTTGTTGATCTCTGCACTTTTTCTAGAGTCTCAACTTCTTTATTATATTGTGGTGACCAAAACAGGACGAAATATCCCAAGTGTGGTTAATGAAGCCTAGGACTGTGTTGGCTTTTTTGGCAGTTGCAGCACACTGCTGACAGGTATTTAAGTGATTGTCTATTAGGTCGCCAAGATCCCCTTCATACAGTAGTTACTACCGTACTATTGAGCCAAGTTCGACCTATTCTGTATCTGTGCATTTGTTTTTTTCTTGCCTAAATGTAGAACCTTTTCTCACCACTGAATTTCATTTTTTTAGATAAGGCCCTGTGTTCTTTTGAGATCCTTCTGTATCTTATTGAGCCTATCTTCTGAAGTATTGAATATTCCTGCCAGCTTGGTGTGATCTGCAAATTTGATGAGTTCCCATTCCACCCCCTAATCTAAATCATTAAGATATTGAAGAGTACTGGGCCCAAGACAGAGCTTTGTATCCCACTGCATACTTCCCTCCATGTAGATGCAGTTCCATTGAGTACTACATGTTGAGTGTAGTTGGTCAGCTAGTTACAAATCCATCTGTTGGTGATGCTGTCTAATCCACATTTTTCTATCTTATCAAATAGTAGGTTGTTGTCTACTTTGTCAAATGCCTTACTGAAGTCCAAGTAAATTATATCCACAGCATTTCTATGGCTAATTAGTTTTGTCACATTGTCAAATAATGCAATAAGATTTGTCTGGCATGATATGTTTTTGACAAATCCATATTGATTTCTGGTTATGACTTTGTTTGCCACTAGATTCACATATTCATTGCTGATTATCTTTTCCAGAATTTTCCCAGGTATTGATGTTAGACTGATAGGTATGTAGTTTCCTGGAACCAATTTTTGTTTTTTAAAAGATGGAAACTACATCGGCCCTTTTCCAGTCATCTTGTAGTTTCCCGGTGCTCCAGGATCATTGAAAGATATAGTTCAGTAGTTCTGAGATCACATCTGACAGTTCCTTCAGGATCTTGGGGTATAATCCATCTGGTCTTGGTGATCTGAATTCATATAGTGTGGATAGGTGTTCTCATCATTTTCTTGCTTATTCTGATTTGTATTTCTGTTCTGTGTTTTACAATACATTTTGGATAGGTTGGGCTGTTTTTTCTTTTTGCTTAAAGACAGGAACAAAAAAATGAGTTAATAGTTCTACTTTCTGATTAGAAATATGAAATACATTCCCAGACCTAAAACAGTTATCCAAAACAATTTGAAATTCCAAACAGAACCTTATTTTATAAGAAAATATTTGAGTTTGCAAATAATAATATACATGTCTGACAAATCAGACTCTGTCTGTCTTCAGAGGTAGTCCTTCAGAGTTTGCAAGTTATAATGTACATGCTTGACAAACCATTTACTGTCAGTATTCAGTGATAGCCTTACAAGTTATTGCACTCATAATAGACTAAAGATGTTATGGTCAATGAATGGGTGATTACTGCCAAATTAAAACATAAGAAAGGCTGTGTCTATGGGTGGGACAAGACAACTTTTGATCTGTGAAGAAGAGTTATTCTACATCCAATTTCCTCTGAAACCATTCCCTTATTTATTGATGAATAGATTCTGTCTTCCTGGTAATCAAGAGAGTTTATACTGTATGTTAAACATGGTTACAATTTGATAAAAATTGTAAAAACAATGAATATTAAGGGAAATAAGATGAAAAGTTTAAAACATCTAGGAGCAATTGTAGAGATCACATAAAACCTTTGACTTGGCTGCTTAGACATCTTCTGGAATACAATTACCTAGGTTATTGGGAAAGACATTTTTTCATAATTATTGTTTTTGCTCCTAATTTTGCAAACCAGAGCATATTTTTTTCTAAAAAACAGTTTTATTTAACAATTTATATCATACCACCAAATTGAAAGCTATGTTTGTTTTAAGATTTATTTTATCATTTAAATCGTAGAATAATAATCCTGATTTAAGAAGCAAAACAGCCAAATATTTCAGTGATGAAAAATAAAACCGGTTACAAAATATTATTTTCCTCTTACCCTCACCTGTTACTATAACCAAAGAAAGAAATTTTTTTAAGGTTGCCCCCCCATTTTTCTGGTTGTAAATTCCTTTTGAAAATAACACGATTTAATAAATTTATAAGGTTATGCAAAAAATATTGCCACATTGTTTTTAATGCATTTGATTATTTCTTTTCTTGAAGATAAATTACTGTTTTCTTCTGTAAGTTAAAACCTAGCTTTATTCCATTCCACATTTTCATTACAAGGGTACATCAATTGTGCTCACTAGAAAAAAAAACTACCGTAAAAATAAAATACACTTTCAGAGCTGTCATACTCTGCATCTTAATGACATTTTCCCATAGGTATATGCGGTCATATGTTTAAGAGTGTATGAGGTACTTAAAAGTTATTTCTTTCAGCAGTCTCCACCATTGAGATAATGGGTCTGCCCTTTTGAGAGTCACCCTTTGTCATATTTATGACAGTGTCTAGTTCTTCTAAGTCAATTGATTGTGCCCATTGAATTTGTTGTCTTGGCTCTTGGGGGAAACTGATAGCTCTTGTGGTAGTCTATTCTTTGTCAAATAATCAGATGTCAATTATTTCTAATTTCGGGTAGACAATCTGTATAACACATACATTTCTCAACCTCAAATCTGAGCCACTTCCAAATGGTACTGCCAAAATTCTTCTATTGAATAATGTCAGTTTTTGACTGCATGCTTTTTATTAAAATAACAAAGAAAATAGATATGTCAACCCTCTTTTCTTGTACCATCAACACAGCCATTATATGAAGGACAATATATAGATCAGTCTTCAAGGATTCCAATATGTTTTAGAGGAAAAGGGAGCGTATGTTGTACTAAACCTAGGTCTCATTATTGTGCTAGGATCACAATATGCCCATGATCACCTCCCTTGATATGTGAATGGTTAAGTAACTATCAGTTGCCTGTTAATTGTGGATTTAACTAGAGTCTCACATTCAGAATACAAGTGTAAGCACTATGTCCATTCATTTGATACCCGAATGTCCCTAGTAATACATGCACATACCAACACCTTACAATCACCTTGGTTAAGACTAATAAACACCAAATACCTAAGCTACATTCTTATTTACTAAATAGGAAACTACTCCCCCCTTCTCATAAGCACTTAGAAGACACACATAAAAATAACACACATCAGAAGACAACTCTTCTGGTCAAAGTCTGATGATCAGGAAATCCCACCTCAACCAGGAAGTATAAGGATCATTCCAATGCATATTAGACCCTACACAGAAAAAGAAAAAGCCAAGGAATGTGAGTCATTATTGCTGATGTAAGCTGGGTAATTTTGAAAGCTAAAGAATAGCAAAAAGAAGTCAGCATGTGCATCATTGATTACAGTGATTACTTTTTGTTTGTGTCAATCCCATCAAGTTGTAGAAAGTGCTCAGAAGAATCCCAAAACTTCTCATTGTTCTCAGGAGAAACATACAATATGTAGAGGTGAGCAAGACACAATTCAAACACAACATGATAAAACAGATGGGCTCCAGGTTGGCAAAGGAGCGTGACAAGGGTGTATATTCTCCCCTTATTTATTCAACCTATATGTTGCATATATATTAAGAGAAGATGAATTGGAAGAAGATAAGTATGGTTTTAAAACTGGAGGAAGATACAGCAATAATCTGCACTATGCTGATGGCACTAACCTGACAGCTGAAAATGCAGAAGATCTACAAGCCCTAATACTAAATGTCAAAGTACACAGTGAAAAATGGGAACTAAAATTAAATATAAAGAAGACCAAACTACTGTAATGACAACAAGTAGGACAATCAGCCCTAGAATTGGCAATGAAGATATCAAACCATCAACAAACCATCAACAATCAACAAAGGATCAACCATCAACAATCAAGAAATAAGCAGTCAAGAAATATCCCTCAGACAGCACTTAGTGAAACTTTGAACTCTTTGGAAAAGATATTCAAATGCCATGATGCCTCTATATATACAAGGAACAGAACTCTGAAAGCCATGGCATTTATTCCTTGTGACACTCTATGGGAGTGAAAATTTGAAATTTAAAGAAGCAGGATGGGAAGAATATTGACATCTTTGAACTTTGGTGTTGGAGAAGACGCTTGAGAATATGATGGACAGCCTAGAAAACAAACCAATAAAATCATCAAACAAATCGACTCAAGAGTTTTCACCTGAGGTAGTTATGGCCAGGCTCAAATTACTGCACTTCAGACACAATAAGCAAATATCTAGCTTTCTAGAAAAAGGCTCTAATATTGGGAAAAGTGAAAGAAAAGAGAAGAAGATAAGCAACATCAGGGTGAATGGTAAGTACACCATCGAAAGACTTGAAAGAACAGGTTAGGAAAAGATCATCATAGAGAAAGTCTGTTTGGTTGCTAGGGGATGAAAATGACTTGAGGGCACATAATCAATTAATCAAAAGGAGACAACAGTAAATTACTTCCAAACCAACACAGTCAGGGTCACAATCACTAGGAGCCAAGCTTGTCTTGAACCATTTTCTTTATAGTTTCCCTCTTGGAAACTATTCTTTATAGTTTCCCTGTTGGAAACTATTTTATGAAAGGGCAAGCTTTAGTGCATAATGCTTTAATGAGAATATCACAGATTCTCAAAATTTCAAATATGTCCACTAGTCCACAAATGTTGGAAACCTCTGCCCTAGGCCATTGTTTGTTTGATACATTCACTGAGTGAGCCACAACTGGTTTGACACAGCATGCTAACCATACCATAAACCATGCTAACATACTACCTCAAAATCAAACCACATTATGACTTGGCACAGTATCTGAACTCAGCCTGTTTATGTGTTCATAGGAGTCACTGGATGTGAATTTTATGATAAAATGTTAGAATATCAGTTCATATTCAGACACAGTAATTCAAAAGTTGCTGGTTTATTATCAAATATTTGCTTTATGGTCAGCCATAATAGTTATAAAAGCCAACAATGATTCTCTTGAGAAATGCAGGCTGAAGTATCAACTTTTAATAAACTTAAACCACAGTCTCAATGCATTAACCTCCCATTACATAGTAGGAGGGGGGAAGAAACATGTCTCTGGAAATAAAGATATAATCGCCATAAAGGAAGGTTATAAACAAGAGGTACAATATGTTACACTTTCATTGGATTATTGTTTAATTTTGGTTTTAACTGTAAAAGACTCTATCCTTGATTCAATCATGTCTGATTTTCAGAGATTGCCTAGACAAGTTCTTCCAGTTTTCTTGACAAGATTTTTCAGAAGTGATTTGCTATTGCTAGGGCTTAGAGAGAAATGAATGACCCAAGGTCACCCAGCCTAAGACTGTACTAGAGCTTATGGTCTCCCATTTCTAGTTGATGATTTATCCACTATACCAACCTTGGCAACTTTACCACTGGTAGACTTCAACTCCCAGAATTCTCATACGCTGGCTGAGGAATTCTGGGAGATGAAGTCCACAAGTCATCAAGTTGCCAAGGTTGGAAACCCCTGCACTATACAATTCACAGACAGGAATTCCAGTTTTGAAAAGTTAAAAAACCCCCACTCCAATTCTGGAAATTAAAATTGCACAGTTAAAATATGTACTGTATGTTCTGTTTTACAAAATAGAAGATGAAGAAAGGTTTTGGATCTTCAGCAACCGCAATCCAGAACAGACCAGTCCAGTCTTGTAATTTAAAAAATTAAATCCCGAAATAGAAGAAGTTATCTGGGTCCTTATCCAATGAAGCAGGAATAGTCAGTCTACTTTTATTGAGACCACATTCCCTCAGATATTATCAGCAGGAGTTACACACCAGTGAGGAAATAGCTGAAGGAAACCGTAAATAATGGACTGTCTTTTTCTGTTTTTCTTTCATTCAATCCCACCAAGCTTCTGAGAAATAAGCTTCTATTTGAATAGATAGTTTTCAGGGAGCTCAAAAATTAAGAACTGTAGGTTGTATTTCTGCAGATATCTTCATATAACATTTTTATGTGTTGGAATAAGAGTGCTAGTTTTTCCTTAGAGAAACCACTTATGTCTCAGTTTATTGATCAATATGTAAACCATTGTCTATGGTGAAATGTTTTAGTCTCGGCATTCACAGTCTATGTTACTGCTTTGAGATTGTTTTTAATGGAAAGTAGGCTGAAATTAGTATAAATTGAAAAAATAAAAATGAACATTCAGAAAGGTTTTTTTCAAGATTTAGCACATCATTTTAACCATTACTGACTCATGCTGAAATATTTAAGATGGTAGTCATATTAAATAATAATAAAAAAAGAATTTACACCATTCCTATTCCTTGTAATATCAAAATAAATTAAGGTATGTGCATATTTGTGGGTACATATGTGGGTACAGTATCTACTGTATGTATATATGTACTTATGTGTGTATGTCCATTTTTATTTCTTATTAAACAAGAAAAGTATAAAAGTATTTACCTTCATTATTTATTATTTTGCCTGATTACTTTTACCTGAATAGCATTTAATTAATTATCAAACTGGTAAGATCCAGTTTGATGTAGTTGTTAAGGCATTAAGCTAGAAACCAGGAGACACTGAGTTCTAGTCTTGGTTACACACAAGGATTTAATCATAAACCCAGGTGGGTAACCTTTAGAGTTTAGACCAAACACCATGTCAGCCTAGAAAGAAGGCAATAGCAAATCACTTCTCAAATTCTTGGCAAGAAAACTGTAGAGACCAGTCGAGGTAGGAATGAAAACAGACTTGAAATAACAATAGTAATATAAATATTTACTTTACTACACAACAGTGTCTTACAATTTACTCCACTTAGGTTTTTTTTAAACTTTTTAGGATTTTAATCAATAGAGCGAACTATTCCAGTGTTGTGCAACTAAAAGAAATTAGCACAAAATTCTATGCAATCTTTGTTGAATTTTGATAATTTTTAAATGTGGACATGTATATTTTTCTTCGAAGACCTTCCAAACTGGAAAGGTTGCAGTGGCAAAACTTTGTCCAATAAGTGTATTGTAAGATAGAAAAATTCAGAAAAGAGGAAAAAGAATGACCTCACGTAAACACACTATACTTATAACTTTTGGTCATGTATATTGTCTGATCAGTTGTCACACTAAACAAATATCCATACTTCAGGTCAAGTAAAATAACATACGTTGTAATGTATAATCTCACACTTCTAGCCATGAGTTTGTTAACTACTGTATACACAGTATCACTTACACTGAATTTGAATTCTTTGTCTTGAAAAATCTTTCTAACTGCTGAGAATAAGGCTTTCCTTTAGAATGCAAAACAGAAAACAACAAAAATGGTTCAAAAGAATAGTAAACCTGGTCTTTAAATTACAAATTAAATGAATTTCTTTGTGTTCTGTTCTGAAATGGTTCAATCGGGTGACTTCAAAGAAAGGATTATGTAAGAAGATAAAAACTTGATTAACGCTCATGTTTGAAGTCCCTAAGCTTCCCCTTTACAAGCAAAAATAGGCTCTCCTTAAAGCATAAAAAACCAAGTTCCAAGTGCAAACTATGCAGTGAAGATTGTAGGAAGAAAATTAGCTTTTTCTCAATATACTCCTGGTTGGCTTTTGTGCACGTAGAATATAGTTAACAGAGTGGCTTTAAAATAAGAATTTAAAGGGGGGAAATATGAAATATTCATAATTAGGTAAGTAGTAGCTTGTTTGGTAGTTATTAATTTTTCAAACATATTGGAAAGAAAGTTGTTCACAAAAGCATATCAGTGTAAGCAAAGCACACTTCCTTTAAATTTTAAAAAAGCCGTGTGCTGTGCAAAGCTTTTGTAGCTGCTTCAAATGTCACCTCTGGGTGTTTACTTGTATATGTGTACCCGCCAGCTCTGCTGGGTTTCTGTGAAAGTACAACCTTGCACAAATATGAACAAGCAGAGAACTGAGATTTGCAGCATCTGTGTGTCAAGCATTTGAATGATAAATTTCCTTTAAAGCTTAATAGGAGGAGTGCTTTACTTGTATGAAGCATCTTGTAAGATACCAGTTGATGCTTTGCATGGCCCCAATAGTAAAAATCTTGTTGATAATGATATTTTCAGATTTTACAGATCTCCACTGCTTGGTTTCCAAAACGAGATTTGTAGGCGAACAGAATGGAATGGAATAGGATAGGATAGGATAGGATAGAAGAGAAGCTTTATTGTCACTTTAAATGTACACTATTCCGTATACATTAAAATGAAACTTTATTGCATTCAGCTCTCAAAAGATAACCATTATATGTATACACACACACACACACATATGACACAGAGAAACATCACAGTCTAGTTCAAATGTATACATATATAGTATATTGTAAAAAAAATAAGAATCCTATGAACTTACAAGACAGGTAGCATAAGGAACAGAGCTGTTACAGCAGTGTTTCTCAACCTTAGCAAATTTAAGATATCTGGACTTCAACTCCCAGAATTCCCCAGCAAGCCATGGC
>JANHFQ010004429.1:0-13432 GCA_032468035.1 Aparallactus werneri
AATAATCAAAAGCTTTCTCTGCGTTAACAATTTATATTATCACAACATTCACAATGTATATGATATTGTCTCACATGTATCTCTTTGGAACAAATCAAACCTTGTCAGGATGTATTAATTCAACTAGAAAATCATTTGTTCTCTTTGCAAGTTTGGTATAAAAAGTTTGTGATGTACATTCAATAAGAAAATAAGCTCTATCACTTTTATAGATTGGATCATTTTCTTCCTTGTAAATTAGAGAAATAAAAGCTTCTTTCCATGTTGTGAAATCCCTGATTGTTGTTGAATTTCATTCATTACCAGCAGTAGCAATTTAATCAAAGTTATTTGAGAGATCTTGTAATATATTTCAGAGATGCCATCAGGTCCTAAAACTCTGTTCATTTTTAAATTAAAAGTAATGTACTTTTTGAAGACACCAGTTCTTTATAAATATAATAACAGCAACATGACATTGAAAGTATTGTTTTACAGAGCTTTGGAGTCTTTTTCTCTCCGTTTTTAAAAGATGTTCATCTCATGAGTTCATTTTGTTGCTTGTTTAATTTATGTCTTGAAGATTTGAGATAGAGTGGGCTTTTAGCATATAGTTCCATTACTATTGTGAAAGTAAAACTTGCTGCAGCTTCTTGTGACTTGATGATTGTGTCCATGTACCTTGACAACAATATGCAAATGGTTTAATCTTGTTTCATTCAGATATGTACAGCCTGGATATCCTATGCAGTCTCCCAGCCAAATGCTAGTAAGGCCCAAGCTCACTTACGGTAGTTTCTGAGCCAAGATCAAATCAGCCAATTCCTGTCACTCCAACAACCTATGAAACCAGAGACAGGGCATGGATATCTTCATAAGTAACTATTAAAATCACCTCTAAAAAGAAAAGAGAGAGCATGAATGTCTACATTTCACATGCAATTTCTAAAAAAAGAGAAAAGGTCCTTGGTACTGACCTCCATAAGTAACTGAAAGATGTTCTTTTGTTGTCTCCTGAGGCAAAATTCATTTCTGTGAAAGAATTGGAAAACTCAAGCTTTATGCAGTATATGTGACTTTTGCATTTTATAAAGGAAATTGCTAAAACAGAATTGTACAGAAAACATTTGAGGTGAACATTTACAAAGAAAGTAAGAAACTAGAGAGGTGTATCATTAACTATTCTAGCTAACAAAATGTAAATATCTTGCTAAATTTGATGCTTTTGAGAGGGTTGGAGCTGCTGCCAAATTCAAGACTGAATGCAATGAGTTTCTGCACTTTTAAGTCTATTGGTCAACAAAGGTAATGTGAGCCAGCTAAGGGAACCTGCTTTTTTTTTTTTTTTAATTAGTTACTTTGGTATAGGATTTTTTTTTAAATTCCATTTCATTTTACTTGTCTTTATATAGCATGTCTCCTAATGTCAGGAGTAACATTATTTCAAATTTCTAATTCTGTGTCTCATAATCCTGTTTGTTATTTCTCTCTCCCATAGTGATTCTCAGTCATGTCAGGACCTGGATGACTGAGAATCCCCACAGACATTTAGCTATGCACTTTGGGATGAACATCCTAGAATGGTGCGGGAGTCTGAATGCATTTCTAGAAAAATGCAGACTTCATGAATCATTTGGGCTTCAGCTTGAGATGGAGACAACACAGATTCATTGCCACAGCCTCCACCAGTTGTTTAACAATGAAGGGAAACAGAGCAGAAAACATCCTGTGGAAAACACAGCTCAGCAACACAGTCCTTTCAGCGGTTCCAAGAAGGCTCCACCCTCATATGAACTACTCAGGTGACCCTGAGGACACAGGCAAACTCCAAGTGGCCTCAATGACTGTCTAAAAGAATGCAAATATTCCTGTAAGCAATATAAATCCTTCTATCCCCCACCATCCTGTCAGAGCTTCTTGGATGAGAAGTGAAAGATCTTCAGAGAAAAACAAGAAAGTTCAGTTTGCTCTTGAAAAAGCACCTTTGGGTTATTCTCATTGTGTTCCTTTCTCTTCATTTATTTTATTGTTCTATTATTTTGCTTATATTCTGTATGCATTCCTTTTATTTTTCTTCCTTTTTATTATTGTAAGCTGCGTAGAGTAGATGACGGTGACATAGGTGGCAAATAAATTTAAAAAACAAACAAATAAATAAATACAAATGATGGCTCTTCCTGAATTTAAGTATAAATTGCTAAATTGTTTTTTAAAAATCAAAGGAAAAACAATATGCTAATCAAAATGCTATCAAAGAAGAAAGCATACACCAACTAAGACTGATAAGGCAAGCTGTATATAAACAGCCACTGTATTGCACTATACATCAGTGATGTTACCTAGCCTGGTAATAAAACATCAGCCAAAGTTAGGGAACCCCCAGAAACCCAATACCAGACCAACAATCAAGCAATAATCAATACCCCAATCAAGAAACTATGGTAGCAACCCAAACACACATTCCATTGGAGAAGAAGTGGCAGAACTTGGAGGTGCAGTTAAAAGAGGGATCAACCTAGAACCCCCACAAAAATCACAAGTGAACCAAGTCTACCCTCTCCCTGAATCAATCTAGATTAATCTAGGTTAACGTTAGGCATGAAAGATCAAGTCACATGTGAAGGTCCAATTAAACTAATGTATTAATAAACAGCCTATGCACACAGGAATCTTCTCAATTAGCACCTGCTTGGAGATAAATAAGGGTCCACAGAATTGAAGGGGGGTTGGTCTTAGTCTGCATGTGGCTAAATAGGATTCTAGGATGATTTCTTTCCTAACGCCATCCCCAGGTTCCGTCACTCCTTTTAATATGCAATCAAATACTAAACATCAGCCCAATCAAGGAATTATTAAGAACAATCTTATAACCTTGGCAGGGCAAGACACTTGTATATAAACAGAGAACAAATGCCAATGGTGGAAATACAAAGAAGAAAATTGTAGCCACACCACCATATGTTTGGGCCTAGGAAATGAAAATGAGGCAGGAGAATGACTCACCAAGCTCTGCCAATCCAATTATTTCTTCATTGGTAACATTCTTCAAATAACCAAAATGATGCCTATGTACTAAGGCATCATCAGTAGGAGACACAGAAATAAAATTGAGTATATTATTAGGACAAAGAGGTGCTCAGTTACAGAAGGAAAGATGTTACTGGGGATTGTCTGTGGAACATAAAAAATTGCTTATGTGCAAGTGTCCAATCAAGTTAAAACAAACGACCAAAACCATTCAGCTTCTTTTTTAAATAATACTTTTATTAGATGATTTAATTACAACAATAAAAGACTAAACTAAAAAGAATAAAAATGCAAGAAAGCAAAAAAGGAAGAAAATATAAAAAGAGAAAAAAAATAGGAAACCAACTTCCCAACCTCACGTATAAACAGTTTCATTCTTAACTGTAAGCAAATCCATATTTAGAAGGCATCAAGTGCTCCTGGTACCCAGGGGTGGACTGCTATGGGTTCCCATGGGTTTGGGCGAATCTCTAGCTAAGATTCTGCCCAGTTCAGTGAACCCATAAAACCCACCCTTGGCTGGCCCTGCCCATCCCTCCCCTACCAGGAGTCCCCACGTGACCCATTTTGGATGCCTGATAAGTACAGAGCCCACGTGGAGGTTCAGGGAGGGCAGAAAATGGGTCCCCGGAGGCCCTGTTGGAGGCTCGAGGAAAGCCTCCGTAGCCTAAGGAGCATGAAAAATGGGCCTCCTGGAAATTCCGGAGGCCTCCAGAGCCCGGGGAAGCCATTTTCACCCTCCCGGAGGCTCAAGAAAAGAAAGGCAATATCTTCTTTAAAGAGAACAAGCTCACAAATATTTCTTACTTTAAATGCAAAGGCAGCTAGATACTAAGCCAATTTACCTGCTATAAGATTAGGATAGATAAAATGACTTTAGGGGGGGAAATGTGTAAACACCATGTTAACTGCAAGTAAATCCAATAATATTTTTCCAGGCTAGATGTCAGCAAGTCCAGAAAGAATCCCCCTAAAATAACAATATATTCCACTTTAACCTTCATCTAATGAGTCAATTTTATGTTCCTACCTTTTACATAAAAATGAATTGGAATTTTTGAATTTTTATTTTCATCTTACTCTTTATAGCCTCATCCATTATTTTTGGGTATATCAGTGAAAAATTCCTGTTCACATTTTTTTCTGTCAGAACATTTTCTATAACGGCATCTTCTGGTGTAGCAGCTCTTCTGGAAACAGTCTTCATAAAAATGGATAAACTAAAATTGTTGATTTAAAATCTCACTGTAATTCTTCAACAATCTCCGAATGCCATTGTTAGGTCTCCAATATCAAAATATTTTTTCTTTCCTATAAAATTGCTCTTATTTTTTAAAATTAATTTCAAAGTTTCAATATTCAAATCTCCCAACATTTTCTGAGCCCCTAATCTGTTTGAATTTTTCTATAGTTTAAACCTTTTTTTTGCTGTTTACTTTGAATTCATAAAGTTTATAAAGATACAGTTTCATTTTCTTATACTAAGGATTGAAGACAGTGATCTGGTGTTTCCAGTCTTGTCACTTTAACTTTCTTAAAACAATTAATAGGCAATTTCCAAAGGTGATTAACAAAGGAAGTGCAAATTTAGTGTCCTCTGAGGGTTCTGTCTGCAGCTGGATTACAGCAAATTCCCTCAGTTCAGCTTCCAGTTCACCCACACTCTGAGATCACTGCCGGCAATCTCCTTGGGGAAGAGCAAACACATGGAATGCAATGTGGATAATCTCACATCTTCACTTCCTCCAGAGAAAGCTGAAGGAGTCAATCTACCAGACTCCCCAGAAAATCCCTGCCAGTTGGTTTCCACAATATCATTTGTGAATATCAACTAATTACAATTTTCAAGGACAACATCAGGAATTGCTTTATAGTCCTATAATTGCTTTTATAGTCCTATATCTCACAGATTTGGAAGCAGAAGAATTCTGGCATGAAAATCAAAGAAATTGTTAAGGTTGAATCTGAGACAAAAAACAAGAAGAAAGAAAACTAGAAGACAAAACATGGTGGAAATTGCCAAGAACAAAAAAAGAACCCAAAGCCAATAAAACAAAGAGCTTGGGAAGGAACTTAACAAAGAATTTCAGAAAGCGGTTAGAAAAGACAAGAAACAGTATTACAGTGATATATGTAAAGACATCAAAAGTAGAAACAGAAATAGAAAAACAGGGAAAGTCTTCCAAAAGAATTCTGAATTCAGAGGGAGATTATGACCTTGAATTGATATGTTGAAGGATGCCAATGGACAAATAGTAACTGATTAAAAGAAAATCAAACAGACTGAAGGAAAAAGTGTATTAACACTTTTGAACTTTGTTCTTGGAAAGTGATCCCAAGATTATTAAAACACAAGGTGTGGTGAGGAGCTAGAACAAATTGGTCTTTAGTGGAACAAAATTTTCCTACCAAGTAACAAATGCATCACAACAAATCAAACCCAAGTTCTCACATGAGATACAAGTAACTTGGCTTAAATTACTATATCTTCAGCACGTTATAAGAAGATGTTAGTTTTTCTAGAAGTGTAATAATGCTGGAAAAGGAAAGAAAAGGCATGGATGAGCAGCAGCAATGTGGATGGATTCAATTCCAGTGATTATAGTGCCATCATTGGAAAATCTGAACGGCTAGATTGAAGATATATTATCTTATCTGTGTGACAGGTGCTAACAGTTGACATCAATTTGATGGCCCATAATCAAAATTACATGCATTTTCAACACTGTTTAAACCTTCTAACTTGCAAAATTAAAAAAGTTTAAGTTTCAGATTCTCATGGCCTTTGAAACCCATTCCCTTTGTTACACTAAGGGTGTATGAAGCCACATTTGCTGGGAATACAACCACCACATCTAAAAGCCCCAAATTGAGGGAAACTATAGTAAAGTGCACTGTATTCTATGTACTTGAACGTATCTTATTTTCAGAACCATCACTTACTTCTCATAGATAAGATTGAAAAAAAATGTCTTTCTTAACAGAAACTAGACTGTACCGTTCAGTTTGTTTCAATGTCATTTTTTTTGCAACTGACACAATGTCGTTTTATTAACTAACTGGCTGTTTCCCTTCCTCATTGCAGAAAAGACATTGGGAAAAAGCAAAATTATGCCCAAGACAAGAGTTTCCAAAAAAAGTCACTTTATTAGACTGATGCTCCTGTAGCATGTGGCACGTACAGAGGAAATTAAGACACAAGGTGTGGTGAGGAGCTAGAACAAATTGGTCTTTAGCGGAACAAAATTTCCCTACAAAGTTATTTACAATGTGGAAAGTATTCAGATGAATGAGTCAGAATATTAATGCAGAGATAAGGATTATGATTAAATTTTAAAAGTGTTTGTTAAAAAATTGGGATCAGCACTGAACGTATCTGGGTAGAACGTTAATGTATAGTGATTTGAGAACATTTCTGTCATTACAGGTAATATTGCAAGTCTAAAAACAAAATATTTCAAATATCACTTGAAAGACACAATAATATCCCTGTCAAGTAGATAAAAAGCCTAACAAAACCAAAGGGAAGAAGCTTAGCAGAGGTATTTTTGTAAACTAAGTCATTCTTAAGACTCTCATGAAAACTCCTTGTGGGTAACCATTAATACATTGTAATTGATTTCTCCGATCCAGAAACTCTTAAACTGATGGCCTCTGGGTATTGGCTTTGCCTACTCAAGAGGTGACCAGTGTTTTTAAGTCTGTAAGCATTGTTAATTTGTTTCTCAGTGCACAGTACAGAAGAGGTATTATGTATGTGCTACAAGATGTACCCTCATCCTAGCAGCAACATTTGACCTTTGGAGAATCAGATTCAGAATGATAATCCTTATTTAGACCTTTGCTTCTAGGCATGGATCATATGTGCTGGATGGAGAAAAATTTAGAGAAAGCTAGAGGCATCTCAGTTCCCACTGAAATTAATAGGATGGGGAAAGGGTAACAGTACAATATAGTTTTGTTTAGTTCAGTGAAACTAGATGTATTCAAGTTTTCCTACTGCTCATTGTGCTTAAATATCAATCCCCAAAAGACATGTCAATTGATTTCATGCAATGAAAGCTTTGGAAATTTAATGCTCATCAATATTTGTATATTATGTGTCTTTTTAAAGTATTGGTTCCATAGGTGGATTAGCAGAGCTCTATTCATGCCAAAACTTTACAAGCTTCATCATTCAGCAGTGCCAACATTAAGTCTTCATCGCTGAGCAATGCTACACATGGTTATTGATAATGCTGGTATTGTAGTAACCACATACCAGCAGCCTGGCTACTATGCCTGCCACCTTTCAGTTGTTTGGCAACAGCATAGAAGCAGGTATATAAGACGCTGCAGGTACCAGGATGGTGAAGATAATGAATGTGCAAGGCTTGAGCTGAAGTAGATTTAATATCAACTTACTTTTGGTATTTGCATTGGGAGGGGGGAATACTTGTCAAAATTTGCAGCAAAAGTTTACTATGAGCATGCTGTTTGGCTATGAAGGGACAAAAGGTTTTTGCATGTCCCTGGAGAAATTAAAAAGATGGAGTAGGAGAGAAAAGATAATAATAAATTCCCAGAAAGACCCATGTTAATCTAGTATAGCTTACTTGATTGCTGGATTTAAATATTACAAACTGGCTATAAGCACAGTCAAGAGAGGCAGAAATGTAAAAAAAAATATTTTGAGCAACCGTGGGCAAATGAGAGTAAGATTACATACAGTGCCAGCATGCCATTATTAGCACCCTCAAAATCAGATGAAGATAAATGCCATGTGACAACCTGGTGATTTAACAAAGAAAAGGAAACAGAACTGTATCAGAAATAACTATTGTATTTGAAAACATTGGCATAAAATGTGTAATCTTTCATTTTTGCAGGGCAGAGGATTGTAAAAGAGGTTTTGTCCTGTTTGAGCTTCCAAATTTAAAGAAGTTAATTTTGAAACTAATTGTGGCAAACTACGGTAATTTAATTCAACGTAATTGCTTCTTGAGGAAACCTGAACTAAATCACAATGGAAAAGCATCTACCTAAATATAACAATTTTTAGCTGGGCGGGGGAGGGGAGAGGAGAAATGGAAATCAATGTATAAAAGAGAAATAGTTTTTAAAAAGGTTCACAAACCTGTAATCAGTGCAGAACTGCCACAGGAGTTCACAGGACCTTAAGCAGCTGAATTCATGCAAAAGGCTCTTTCAAGAACACAACTACAAAAAAAATGGATCATTTCTCCCTGAGGAATTAGCAACTCTTTAAAATATACAGAAGGACAGGCTGGGCTGCATTTCACAGACTCCATGAACATCACAGCATGAATAAGAAAAGCTGTAATGTCTCACTGATCACAATAACAAAAGGGTGTTCACATGTCACAAGGAGCCTAATCAAGGCTTTCTCATTTTTCATTCTGCTGTCTCTTTTAAATCTGCATGCTGATGTGCAGAAGTAAACATCTCTCTATTATTTGTTCTTTTACATACACAGAAATAACTATTTTACATGTTATTTTACATGCCAGAGTTCTGGCCTATGCATTTTCTTTTTTCTTTTCTTTTCTTTTATTTCTTTTCTTTTCTTCTTAGCAATCATGTCCAAAAAGGGAAAAACACAAAGTAGATCATCTTGAGAGATCGAAATAACTAAGACAAACACCACTGTAAAAGGACGTAGTGCCTTTTTTTCACTGTGGAAACAAGGAATGTCTGATCCCCATTCTTCTGTTATGCAGCAATAGGTTGAATCAGAATTCAAAACCTATGGAGAAAATATCAGAACAAAACAAAAAGAATTTGGTTGAGGCCCAATATTCACCACTTGACGGATCATGGTGTCGAAGGTGGTTTGGGAGAGGGGCAGGAACCTTGACTATCAAAGCTGGCTGCACGGCCATGCCACTGTGGAAAGAAAAAAGGCAGCTGATTTTTTTAATACCATCATAAGCAGTTCACAAACTAATTTAGTTCTATTTGTGTTTATACACCGCTTAAACCCCTGCATAAGTGGGTAGTCTCATTAGTTTAAATTTAAGAGAGGACCCAATTACATTCATGCATTTCTTTCCATGGACCCAGTGGCAATCTCCGTTAATATGCTTGAACACCTGGAGGAGTGTACACATTGAAAAGTAAGTTTGGATTGGATCCAGGCTTAATCATGTTTATAGTGAAACCAATAAATAAGTGGAGAAACTTTTTTTTTTAAAACTACTGGTTTAAATGCTGTACACTAGGGATGATTAAGTCTGGATTTAAACAATATTGCTTTCCTAAATGGAAATTAGCATTTCTGGGAATTTATTTTACTTTTACTTCTGTTTTTTGCACTATGAGAATAAATCAGTAATGTTTACACTTTGCTAAATTTAAAAATTACAATAGAATGTGTAAAATGGGGGAAAGACATGATGTAGGCCAAGAGGGATTATTTTTCTTGCCCAGCTCCTCATTATTAAAAAATACATCTTCTGAAAACTATCGATGGAATTAAGAAGATAATGTCTCTGGAGGGGGATTTAGTAAAGATAGAGGGAAAGATTCATAGATATTCATAGATGAATATGATAGAAATATTCATTGAATCATATGATGGAGATTATTGATATAGGTTCTGAGAAAGATAAGGTTTATACTGGATAACAAATTGAATTTAAGCAATCAAGGAAAAATTTGAATCTGCTAGTGAGCATGCCTAACCCAATTTACAAAATCGTAATTACTGTTATGTATCATTTCCCTCAAATTTAATGTTTATAATTGAAAAAAAAATCAGTAGAAATTCTTATCCACAGGTTTTCTGTTATCAAGACAAAGATATAGAGAAAGATAATGGAATAAGATGGTCTCTGTAAATGCAAAAAGGGATATATTAAAATATTCTTTCTATTCTTCTATACTATTCTGCATGTATGTATGTAAGTTTTGGTGTCATTTTGTGCTCTTTACAAACATTGATGACATCTCTCATAATCCCCAGTTAACATAGTCAAAGGGTTGAAACAAAAAATATCAAAAAAGCTTGAAATTACAGAAGACTTTCCTATAATAGAAGGTCATCATATTGAAAAAAACAAGGAAACCAAACATACTTTTTAAAAGTCTTCTAAACAAAGTGGAAAAAAGAGGACAAACTGAAGGAGTGAGCAATGATACAGCAGCACAGAAAGGACATAAGCAGAGAAAGAGGGGACTTTATATACCGGTAATAAAAGAGCATTAAAAGAAAGGGCAAAACAAAGCCAATGTAGAGAAATCAATGCATATTAATAAGACAGAACTAAGTCCCACAGAGACCTTACCAACAAAATACTCTGCAAATATATTAGGAAAAAGTTATTAGAAAGGAGGGGAGGGGAAAGAAGATGGAGAACTGAATTCTATGCAAGGGTAAGCAAAATGATGGATCAGCAAACTAAGACTACTTAGCAGAAAAGTGTGCAGTTAAATGAAAGGAATGAAGCATGAGTAAAGATGAGATTTGTGCTAAAAACAGTTGACAAATTGGTAAGGACTTAGAAAAGAATTAAAATAAAACAAGAAAGGCCTCAATTTGCCTACAGATGATGATGATGATGATGAAGAAGAAGAATTAAAAAACACCCCCCCCAAACAATACAAATGGGAAAACAATACAATATGATGACCATAGGGGTTAAAAGGTTCTATCCCTGTAGGTTTGATTATCTAGAAAAAAAACTGAGGTATCCATAATCTATCCATAATAGATTAGGCATTCCTATGAGATCATAATTCAGAAATAACATTTCCATTGATGGCTACGTTCATAAGTGCTGCTATCTTTGTTTCATATTTTAGTTTAACCTGGATGAGAAATCTTAAGTCTCTTAGCCTCAGTCCATTCCTTCTCAATCCATAATATATGAATAATAAGCAAGTCTGCTCCTGCACAAAAGCATTATAATATAATTGAAATATCTGTGGAAACATTGGCAATCATTGGTATATCAGTGTTAAAACTAATTTTATTTAAGTTTTTACAGTGTAATACAATAGGAGATAATATAATTACAAAAGATTAAAAGGCTTCACTTAATTTTAAAAATTAATTTGGAAATTAAATTACACACACACAGTTTCTGTCATTTCACAATTCTCTAATCTGGTGTCTCTGCATGTATTGGGGCCCTATTCCCAGAATCCCTTTATTCAGTGGTGGGATCCTACCGGTATGCTGGTTACCCGCTTCGTGGGCATGCTTGGCGAATGCCAGTCAAATGTGCACTGCACGCGATTGACATACAAATCTTTGTGGTCTTCTGCAAGCACTCTAAAACAACAGCCCAACGGACTACAAACGCTTCCTTTTCCCATATGGCCCATCCACTCTCTGTGGGCGTTAATTTCCAGGATATATAAGTGAATGAAAGCAGAGCCCCATTAGAGTCGCATTGTAACAACACAGCCACTACAGCTACATCACTGGTGTCGGCCTGAATGAAGAAAGGGTGGGTTGGACACCGTAATATCGGTTCTTGCATGAACAGCTGTTTCAGAATCTCAAGTGCCTGTTGACATGCATCCGACCACAGTAAGAGCTGGCCTGGTCATGGCCTGGCAGGCAAATGTTTGGTCTTTAAAAGGTCTGTGAGTGGCAAAGCCACCTGTGCAAATGAGGGGATGAACTGTCTATAAAAATTGGCAAAGCCCAGGAAATTCTAGTTGTTTGCAGATTCTCAAGGCTTGCCGATCTAATACTTCCCTGACCTTCTTTGGGTCCATTGTAATCCCATCCCTAGATATCCGGTAACCCAGGTAATCAATTTGGGATTGATGAAACGCACATTTCAATAATTTGACAAATAAGCGTTCATCCCATAAGCGTTGTAACACTTGGAAGACCAGTATAATGTGTTCTTCCAGTGTCTGAGAGTAAATAAGTATGTCATTGAGGTACACTAGGATGCCACAGTATAGAAATCCATACAAGATGCTGTTGATCAGTTGCATAAATATTGCGGACACCCTGTGTAGACTGAAAGGCATGACAGTGTATTGATAACTTCCAAGTGGGCAGTTGAACATCGTCTTTCGCTCATCCCCATCTTTTATCCTCATGTGGTGATAAGCTTCATGGAGATCCAGTTTGTTGAAGAACCGTCAGGTTGCCAAAGCCTCTAACAAGTCCTTCATCAACTGTAGGGGATATAGTGGTTCAACACAGACAGCGTTCAACCTGCGGTAGTCTACATATATGCGGAGGCTTTCATCCTTTTTCTCCCGGAACATGACAGGAGCTGCTACCCAGGCTTGGCTGGGCCATATAAAACCCCTCACCAGATTCTGTTCAATATACTGCCGCATTTCAGACATCTCTGCGGGGGTCACTGAGTACATCTGGGGTTTTGGTAAAGTGGCCCCAGGGAATAACTCAAGTGCACATTCGGTTGGCCGGTGTGGTGGGAGGGTGTTGGCTCCTATCTCACTAAATACTTCACTTAAGTCTTGATATTCTACTGGGATGTTATTTTCTGCACCCCACACTTTTTTAATGTTCTTTCCCTTTTCTGGACATGGTTCTGGTCCTATTGGTAGCTGTAGAACCCAACACTCATCCTTCCACTGAATTGTTGGCCTCCATTTGTCCAACCAGGACAGACCAAGTATGACCAGATCGGACATATGCAGACCTACCACAAAGCAGATGTGTTTCCAATGTGCCCTCATGTCCATTCTGAGCAGATTGGTGACGTGTGTGACGGGACCCCCTCCCATCATCGATCAAAATGGATGGGTTGACACATGGATGTAGTTCAAATACCCATGTCAGCGACTACAGTGCTGCTAATAATACAACATGTACACCCCGTATCTATGAGCACTCCATACTGATTGAGTTACAGATCCCCCAAACAACCCGTCCCTTGTAACATTATCTCAACAGAAAAAGGGACGATAGGAGCACTCACCATTGGATCCTCTATGCTGTCCAAACTGTCGTATGTTTCCACAAGTAATCAAATGGCAGTCAGTCGCTCCACAGAACTCCTGGGCTTTGGCTCTTCAGTTGCCACCTGGGTCTTTTTAGCCATAGCTGGTATCCGGCCTCTTCCTGTCTTTCTCCCCAATATGGCCCTTGGAACACCCTGGGGTGTACTGGTGGTGGGTGTAGCAACCACCTTTTGTTGCAGATATTCGGATGCTTGATGTCCTATCCGATTACATTGGTATCATCTCAATGGAGGTCACAATGGTGGTTGTGTTGACTTGGCCTCAACAGCTGGTTTCAGACCCTTGGCATCCGCGGGTGGCTTTGTGGTTTGGGATCCGCTATCAGATCGCACCCCAAGTAGGTATCACCTGGGGACCTTTCTCTCTTGGGCTTTTGACCATAACATGCGTAGATGCACATTGATCTCCATTACCATTTGGTATCATTCTTCTAGGCAATTAGACAGTCCTCTATATACACAGGCCTGTT
>JANHFQ010004429.1:22261-32705 GCA_032468035.1 Aparallactus werneri
AACAGCTGATTTTCAGGTCTAAATTGATGCCCACACAGCGTGTTTGGCATGTGCTGCACGGGCATCACCTTAGGTCCCCCAAAATCAGTTGACCCGAGTATAAGTTGAGGGTGACTTTTCAGCCCATTTTGGAGGCTGAAAAACTCAACTTATACTCGAGTATATATGGTAACTTTTGTGGTATCCTGTCTTGTGGCTTGAGCTCATTAATAAAGTAAAGACTTTAGAAGTTGCAGATTGTTCCTCTGCTTCTAGTCTATCGATTGGACATGTATTGAAGAAAATTATGAATCTTTACGTACCTCCTTAAAGGATTTCTTCGCTTCTACGAGTGGATGCCAATGAGCAATTGGTTTACGTGGATAAGCCAACATTTCATTCCAATGGTCTCGGCCTAACCCCTCAGCATTGTTAGCCACACGACAAACCCCAATAATCTCATTGTGGCCAACCCTGAAAGCGATAAGCAAATGTTTTTAATAATTTTATTCTCTTTTGGCAATTGGCTCATTAATCCTGTTCCCTCTACTTCTTGGATGTCCATGATTGAACAACCCTATGAAATTTCTTTTATTCACTAGGATTAGTCTTTCTGGTTCTTCCACATTTTATTATTGCTTTATTTCTCTTTCTTGGCTCAATATATTTTGTGAGTAGATAGCATAACTTTTTCCACGGTTGATCTTCTATCCTACATTTCTTCATATATTCCCCAAGTACAACTAGCAAAAAACATGCATTCTAAATCTCTGCATAACAAGCATTCAGCAGGTTTTAATATCCCCAAACATATCCATTCTAAAAGAATCCATACCAGTTCATTTTCTTCATGTCCATGAGTTTCTCTCTTCAAGTAACAGCTAAGTGAGACAGAGAAACTCAAGAAAAATGATGTCGCAGATTAATCTGATTGAGATACTACACTAACCAAGAATATTGAGTATTAAAGGAATTAGGGAAACTTTATCCATGATTGCTTAGCATTAATTGTAGACCAGATCCTTGACCTCTTTCTCTCTAAAAGTCATAGAAATATAAACCAGTCTTTGTTCTCAGTCTTTGTTGTTAGAAAAAGAATGAACTATAGACTTCAGTTCAAAAATAATATGGAGAAGCCAAACCAGATTTGTGTATAGAGCTATAAAATCTGGGCTATAAAACTATGGACAACAAATAAATAGCAGCAAGAATATATTCAATATTGTAGTGGTTGATTTCTACAGTTCCAATCTGGTTGACTTATTGGAAAGCAGTGGAATCATGTTAGACAAATAAGCAGCAGTGTAGTAAACATATTGCAGCTATTATATATTCTGTTGTAAAACAAAGATTCCAAGTCTCTAAAAAAGAATTCGTTTCTGAGTCCTCTTCCTTGCCACTAACACATGCTGTTGAAGACTATATTTCAGTAAACTGAAATTCAGAGTCCAAATAGAAGTGGGTGTCCAATTTTTTCTTAGCATTAGAAATTCTGTGGAAGGAATTAATTCTGACAAATTTTAAAAAACGTAATAAAAATAATTCCAACACGCCATCCCCAAAGTCAAAACCTTAGATAAAATAGGGACAGTGACTTTATTCTACTTGCAATCAAGTTTGGACTGTTTTTACTAAGTAGAGATCCTACATGGAACTTATCCTTTCTCTGAGATTTGCCTTCATGTCAATTTTGAAAGCCCTTCTCTGTAACTAAGAATTTTGGCAGAATGACAATTTTGTTCTGGTGATCAATATAATTTATCTCTTTGGAGAAAACTAAACATGTTCTTATCAGAAACAATGGAAATCCAGAAGTAGCGTATGTTCACCTGCTCAATAACAGAGAAACAAGAATATACAGTATACAATTTTTCTCAGTACAAAGTACATGTAAACAATGAATCATACCATGAAATGTGAATGGGGGGAAATGACTCCGATGGGATTTAGAGATTGCAAAGATTCTCACTTACCGGTCATAATCCATAACTGATATAAGCAGACTGACTTGATCCATGTTCTCAGGAGGGATATCAAAAATTATTGCCTCATTATAGGTAGGATTAAGTGTGTTTCTTTTTATAGTGGTTTTCTTTTTTTTCAGTCTCCTTCCATCACAGAGCAAAGATACTTTGACGTACGGATCTGGTGAACAGGGAAAAGCAAAGAGATGAGAGAATACTTTCTAGTTTCCCAATAATTAAAGGAGTTCTCTGTATGTATCTAAAACTGGATAATAAACACATGGACAGAAGAAAGCAGAATTATGGTGGCAAACATGCACTTTCAGCATGCTCTTTTAAGTCAAGCTTAGTTCTGTGTAATTTCATCACCACATTCATTTCACCTTTTTTGGTAACACTCTGGAAATGAGATCAGTCAAGATTAACTAAGTGCCATCCAGGGGCCTACAAAAAGAAGAATTCCTTACAAGTATATAATTCACATATACTGTATGTAAGATCTCGGCAGAAAGGTGAAAAATGGTCAGGAATTAGAGCTTGACAATATGGACCCCTTTTCATAAATTAGGATTCTTTTCTGATCGTTCAAATATGCTACAGTTAATTAAAATGGGGAAAATGGTTGGAGGGTTTGTAGAAAATGTTAAAAGAAAATTAAAAAATAAGGGGAAAATCCTGAAAAAGTTCCTCTGAAAAATGGGTAAGCTTAGTGATCATGGCATTCTAGCTGATTGTTGAAAGGAATGAAAATTGTTATAAAGAAAAAGCAGAGCTTAATATTAATTGGAGCTTGGATTACAGCATTAAACCCTTCAAGAATGTGGTTCAGATTCTGCTTGTAATTTTCACTTGGAAATGTTTTCTTAGCTAGATTTTTAAAATTCATTAAGAGTATACTGTAGCTCAGTCACAACTATTAGCTTCAATCTATGTGACAGGGAAAGCTTGGTTTGTCGGCTTCAAAATGTAATCCCAGTCCTCCTCTTTAAAAAAAAATCCAGTGGAGGCTGTTTTAATGTGTTTTTAAGTATATCCCCTCCACTTTTTTATTAAAAGGAGTGAATTGGTGACCATAAATCCAGGTCCAAAAGAGCCTTCTTTGTACTTTGTACTTATTTATGTTTTGCTCATCTTCACACTATATTCTTCTATACAAGGATATCAACATCTTTGATTTATAGGCATCCCTTAGCTCTTTCGCTGTGTGCATCTTTTCAACATCTCTTTTGTTATAAAACTATATGTCAATGAGCTGTTTTCATGAAAAGTAATTTAAATGTTTTATTTTTCAGCAGGGGAAAGAAGCAAAGAGAAAATAGAGCAACAATAGCTTACTAAACTGACTCTGGTAAAGTCTTTCTCAATTTTGCTTCATCCATGTTAATGTTACTTAAGCCTCTCAAGACCTGATTTTGTCATCAGAGTATCAAGGGACCAAAGATATTCTAACATGACTCTATCATTCTGTTTAATTTACTTTCTCCTGTACCTGGTGGATGTATTTTTAATATTGACTGTTTTAATAATTGTTTTCGTTTGTTTATTGTTTTATTTAATTGTTTTATGCCAACCAGAGTCACTTTGTGTGAGATAAGTGGCCATATAAATGTGATAAATAATTAAACAGCCATTGCAACATGAATGCAAGAGAAATTTGCTGTGAATTTGGCAGTCTCAATAATTATAATAATTCCTGGACTGGAGACCTTGCTCACAGTCATTCATGCCTTCCTATATTTGGATTACCACAACATGCTGGTCACGGTTCTGCCCTTTAAGACACCTAAAAGCTATCACTAGTCTAGAATGTGGTAGCATGGGAAATGGTGGGTGCTCCTTGCTACATGCTTGCTCCTTGATCCATGCTACATCCTGTAATGTCTTCTGGTTTCCTTCCAGGTGCAATTCAAGGCAGTGGTTATTAGGTTTGAAGCCCTATAGGGCACAGAGCTAGGTTATGAGAGGAAATCTCTACCTATTTTACCCAATTAGATAGGCTGGGCATTCTCCAAATCCCTTCCCTAAACATTGCCATTGTATGGGTTCTATGAAGCATGTCTTTTTTGTGGCAGCCCCTGCCCTATGGAAATTCAGCAGACTCTCCTTTCCTAGACTTTCAAAAAGCACTGATAATGGCTGTTATTGGGAGTTACCAATCTTTGGTAGAAGGCGAGTGGCCATATAAATGCTTTTAATCAGCAAATGAATAAATAAATAAGGTACTATGCCTCTGCAGAACTAGTGAACAGTTTTCTCACTTTGAGACATCAATTCTCAGTGACTCTAATGTATCAAATGCCAGCTGAGAAGAAATATCTGTCTGTTCAAACAGCTTCATGGTTATTGCAGTCGTAGATTATATGTTTGTCAGGAAAATGCAAACACTGACATCTGGAAGCTGAGGGCATTAAAAATAGTTATGACACTGAATCAGGTATTTTCACATGGAAATTTCTCAAAGGGAATTAAATTATATCATTTTCTCTTTAATTCATGGGGTATATTTACAGACCAGAGCTTCTACTGTAGCACTCATTTTTAAAAAACATTGTTTCAGCATATAACAGGAAAATATTTTAAAAATAAGGACATAATTTTACACTCCATGGACTCTATAAAACTGCAGGGTCTACAGGATAATATAGGTTGTTCACAGTTTGAAACCATTGCCAGTCATTGCTCCTTTGCTATCAAGCATTCAGCTATAACAAAAGTATATTAGGCAAGTTAGAGACACTTTGGACATACTGTATCCAAAATTCTCTCCCTCCACTTTTTTGAGAAGTGGTGAAATTACTGTATATCAGGAATGCTAGGCCTGCCTTAAAACAAGAGAGAGAATACCACCACAGCCCATCATGCCCTTCCATCTTTTCTGGCTAATGCGCGTACGTGTGTGTATGTATGTATGATAAAATTTAAATCAGGTTTTTTTTTCCTAAGACTTAAAGAGAAGTTAGCCAAAGTAGAAATCCTTTGTCTGTCTGTCTGTCTGTCTGCCTGTCTGTCTCTTTCTCTATCATCAATCTAACACTCTACTTTAATATGAAAAGAAAAAGAAAAATTGAATTAAGTCCTTCTAAATTGCATAGATCTTGTGACAGTTTCAGGTTTTCATGGAAAACACTTGATCTCCAATCAAACAGCACTAAGTAGTTTGTAGATGCATACCACTATTTTCTGCATGTTTCTGAACAAATCAATCCATATAATGATGTATAGGAAATTCCCTTGATTCTTAAAGGAGTAATAGTGTCACAGAAACATCATAGTAATCAAATACAACTACATTGTTCAGAGAAAGAAAACACCTACCTGAGTATCCAGTTATATCCATCGCTTTGAGATTCCTGCATTTAATGACTGTTAGAGTGAGGCGACCTGCAGTTGGCAGGTAACAAAGGGAAAACATAATCTCTCCCAGGTCCACACTTTCCTTTAATAAAATAGAGAACATAGAGCATCAGAAAAAGATAAAATAATTTATTCTCACTTGTGTTTTTCCCCCTTGCCTACATTGTCTACGGCTGCTTGGTTTTCTTTACCTCCTACCTTCTCGAGGCAACACCAAGACTTTGTTATTTAATAACCTTTGAAAATGTTTCATATGTTGATAAACAAAGATGCAGAGATAACTATTTATCTATCAGAAAATACATATGTAAAGTGTGCAGCAAATCTTTGAGCAATATTCAGGTCACCTTGCAGAAGTCCTTCAATGATAGACAGCCTCCTAATCCATACTCATTGGAGTTTAGATTTTTGGAGTCATATCCTAACTGAACCATTGATTCATCAGGTGAATCAGGAACGCTGGCCTTTGAGACCTTTGACTCCTGATTTGTAAAATGAGATAAATTATGCTCTACTTCATAGGATTATGAGAGTGTCAGAGAAAAGAAAATCAGTTTGTATATTATATATAAATATTCACTATGTGAAACTTGCAACTGTCAGAGCTGCCTAACTTTGTGGTACTACCTGGAAATGTAGCCAGAAGCCAATGAAAGCAGGGAAGAGCATGATCTTACATAAATGGAAAAACAGAAATAGGCTGCTAACTTTAAAACTAGAGGGAACAAAATTTAATCCTCATGCCATGCACTGAGAAGGATGCAGAAGCAGAAGATCATGTATAGCCCTGTAAGATGCAGCCCACAATGTTTGGAGGATTTACCAAATGAATAAAAATACAAGGAGTTGCAGAGTTAGGAATCAGAGGTTTCTGTGCTATTTATTGCTTTCCACTAATAGAACATTAAAATTTGGAGAAAGCAATAAGGAACTGAATATTTAGCTGTAGGCAGAGGTGGGTTTCTTCAGGTTTACAAGCGGTTCGTTGGTGCGGGGATTTTGCATGTGCACATGGCAAAGTATGCATGTGCTGCATGCATAGCACTTTGGGTCCAAAAATCAACTGATCAGCTGATTTACGGGCCTAAGGTGATGTGCGTGCAGCACGCGCCAAATGTGTGCTGTGCATGCATCACCGTAGAGCCAAAAATCAGCTGATTTAGCTACCAGTTCATCTGAATTGGTAGCCAAATTTAGCTGAATCAGTAACTAAATCAGCTGATTTTGGGGCCTAAATTGATCCGTGCATCACATTAGGCCTGAAAATCAGCTGATTTAGCTACTGGTTTGGTTAAATTTAGCTACCAGTTTGCCTGAACCGGTAGCTAAATCAGCTGATTTTCAGCTCTAAGGTGATGCAAGCACAGCGTGCGTTTGGCATGCGCTACGCACACATCACCTTAAGCCCGAAAATCAGCTGATCAGCTGATTTTTGGGCACAATACACATGCAGCCCATGTTTAGCTACCGGTTCTCTGAACCTGTAGCCTATTTCAACAAATGGTTTGGCCTAACTGGGCCGAACTGGTAGAAACCCACCCCTGGCTGTAGGTTAGCAGCTTCTATGTACTATATTTTTGTTCAGGAGTGTGTTCCACTGCATTTAATGAGACTTACTCTGAGTCTCAGATACATGAAGACTTAGCCTCAGAACTTTAGGCTGAGAGACAGGCAGATGGGAGTATGTTTTACCGAATTTGATGGGATTTGTTGTTGAGCAAACAAACAGCAGTTGGTTGTACAGCAGTACAGCATGTTGTACAGCATGTTTAACTCTTGTTAAACATGAAAGCAGCACAATTCTCATATGAGTTTAAATAACAAATGAAATGAGTTTAAGGAGCTCTAGATAGATAGACAGCAATGGAAATCCTGCTATATATCAAACAGTTCAAGTTATAGGTCAATGAGGTAATTCAAGGAACATATGAACTATAGAAAACATAGACCTGAGCTAATAAGTATCCCATTTTGTCTTCTTACCTTTGCTTGTTTCAGAAGAAACTCAATGCAGTGCATGATTAGAGGGTGTACCACGTGTTTTTTGCAATCAGCAATGGACAATCTCCCTTCTCTTCTTCTTGCTCACCTATTAACCTGTCAAGCCTCTACTAGATCTACCTCCATGGCAACAAAGACCTTTACATGTGTTTTGGCCTCCTCCAATATCTTATTTTATGTCTTCATTTTCTAGCAATGGAACAGTAAAACTGTTTTCTGAAATGAGGTTTAAACTAAGGGTTAATTAATGTGCTTCAGTGTCAAAACTTACTAGCCAACATGACTTTTTGGGGGAAATCTTTTAGAAAATACTGATAAGTTTAAAATTGCTAAATTGTGTTGTGACCTGACTGAACAAGCTTTCCAGGGACTGACAAGCTTTCCAGGGTTATTTGAATTGTTTTTCCTGTGATTTCTTGTAAAAGTCCCCATTGTGACATCTTAATTTTAAGAGGTTGCTTTTCTTTTGATCAAATAAAATCATTTAAGGTAACTATGCTGTAACACAGAAACGATCAAAAGACCTATTATACATACCGTATATTTCTGTTTTGCCAAGTGTCAATCAATGCTAGGTGCCAGACAACTGGTCCTTTGAGGATCCAGAGAAAATAAACACACCAGTGACTAAAGAGATTTCAAGCAATGGAGATGTTGCAAGGCTCTGGGTGCAAATTGCTGCTGATCACCCAAGCCTATGCTGAGAAGCTCCCAATCTCCCAATGCTTATAGATCAGAACCCACTGCCCGGTATCCAGCCAAAATCTGACACTTGGCAAAACAATTTGTTTCTTCAAACCTTTCATTATCTCATCAAACCTTTTTCTGAAGGCAAGGCATTACACTAGAACTAGAATTGTATTTATATTAATCTTTAAAATTTAAATCTAACTCTTGAGGGGGAAAAAATTCAAGGTCTTTTGTGTAACCCTAGGTGGCGCCCTGGAACCTTGCTGAGATATGCAGCATCTCTACAGATAACTTTAAAAAGTGACAGGATGGAGGCCTGTTGATTGCTACCTGGTTAAGTGTTAACTTGATAAATACATTCATTTTACTACCAATATTTCACATTGATTGCTTCATAAATAAAATTTATCAAGGATCACAGAGAAATTTCATAAAGATACTTTACTTTTTCATTTTATAATGACAGCACCAATTCTTATCTAGCAAGGATTTCTGTTGTATAGCATGATAACATTTGCATTTATATAAAATTTATGTTCATTGCATTAAATCCTTTATTTACAGTATATGCACATTTGGATTGCAATATGTTCCTGTGATATTGAATTAATAAGCAACTTTTTTTCCTTACTGTTTTAAAATATCAAAGGTAGGATGCAATAGGGGGAAAAAAACCCCTGTCCTTGGGATGTGTCATGATATTTCAGTGCTACCAGCTCATTAACTTGAATCTTGCTATTAGAACTCAGGATAAATATTGACTATATCATAGAAAATTATTAATTCAACTGAAAAGATATAATCCCCCACAAACACAGCATATAGAGATGAGGTGATCAGTCATGGCTGATTCTTAAGATGATCTTTTAGTAAAGGGCTTATTAGAGTAAAGTAGAAGCATCATATATCCCAGTGCCCTCCAACTCTTGATATACAGCTGGAGCAATTAATAAAGTAGGATATTTTCACACAAGATTAAAAGCAATTTTTAATCAGTCAATTCATAATGCATATCTAAAAGCCTGCATTGCCTAGAAAGTTTCTTAGGCTTTCATTTACTGCATTATCAGCTATCAGATATTGTTACTTCAAAAGTAGTTTACACAAGCTTTACATATACATATTTCTGTGTGCAGAAATCACTTCATGTTGCACTTCAGTTGGAACCAAATGTTTATACAGAATTATTGGCTGAAAGTTGTACTTCACCTAGTCCTAGAGGGAGTGCTCTTTCCAGAGTAACTAGATTATGCAGATATACTAGTTAGAACATACTCAGATGGCTTTCATTTATAGCATCAGATATAATGAGCCTGGTTGCCCAGTATGTGGCTGGATTGAGAGAGCCATTATATATTTCTAGTATATTCTAATGAGAAATGTTTGAGCTTAATTGAGATTAACATGTTAAAAATTATACTTTAGAAGAACTTAATACATTCCCATTACTCAGTGGTGACAGCTGCCAAAGCAGTTCAAATCTAATCTGGGCTGCAATCAGTGAACATTACATACTTACCTCCAGATAAACTTTTGGAAGCCTACACAATGTGGTTGACTCATCATTTGACCTATGTTCATACTACTTCATCTTCTTTTTCTAGCTCTAAGCCCAGGGAGATTCAGTTCATTTAACAATACAAAAGAAACTATTGCTGAGGAGTCTGTAGATCATTATTCATTGGATGTCAGTGAAAACAAATTTTGAACTAACTGTTTTTGTCAGATCATTATTCAGAAGTGATGAAACTATATTATGCAACGATAGTTCAGATGAAATGATAGGATAGTTCATCTCAAAGTTGGTGATCAAAGGCCATGACTGAACTGAAAAGGTAAATTATACTTCACACTTTCAAAGATTATTCCCAATTCATCCATGACATTTTATGTCCACTAACCTGATAGCCTATTAGTTAATAGAATTATCATAATTGCTCATTTTAAGTTACATTTTTATGTAACTTAATTTTAATGGATCTCAAGCTATATCACCAAGCATAATGTCAATTGATTACCTCACAAGATTTCAGCATGTTTTAAAGATCTATTTATTGTGGCATTCAGCATAGACCATCCATAGTAGCCTCACAGACTACCAGTAGTTCCTGGGCTGCACCTTGAACCCAATGAACTATTAATGAGCTGCTTATTTGGAGTTTGCAGCAGCTAATTCCCATTGGCATTGATAGTAAAAAGAAAGAAAACACTCCCCCCCCCCAGGGAGCAGCATTATATTGTGTTTCATATTCCATATTGGGCATCCCACACACAAAATATCTTCCAGTATGCCTCCCCCTGCCGCCGGGCACCGGAGCCGATCAGATGGTTCCTGGAGGAAACTGATTATCTAGACCCCTACCAATCGGGCTTCAGGAACGGACACAGCACCGAGACAGCATTGGTCGCACTGGTGAATGATCTCTGGCGTGCCAGAGACAGGGGTTGTTCCTCTG
>JANHFQ010004430.1:32285-47109 GCA_032468035.1 Aparallactus werneri
ATGAGAGATCCCAGTGTTTTGTTTTCTGTGGGAAAAGGGTCCAAATTGAGTGTTTAAGGTTGCAGAAACAGGCGGCCAAGTTAAGTGCCTGAAGGACACCCATCCCTGGGAGTCCAGGTTCTTCAGCGAGCAGTGTGCTGGATTCATATTAGTGGTCTCTGAGGTCCAAAAGGTTGGGGACCTCTGATACAAAATGTATGGGATATATTTAAAGCTTATGTGAGAGACCTGACTATTACTTATGTTGTAAATAGAAATAGGAAAAAAAGACAAGTACGGAAAAACTAGAGGAGGAGTGTAAGGGCTTGGAGAGAGAATTGCAAAGAAACCTGCATAAGAAAGAGATTACAAACTAGATGGACTTAAGAAGACATAAACTAACTGGACTAGAGAAGGAACAGTTAGCCTGAAAGATCAAAGGAGCTAAACAGAATTTTTTTGAGATTGCAAATAAACCAGGAAGATGGTTGGCATATAAATTGAAGAAGGAAAAGGAGAAAAATTTGATATATCAATTAAGGATGATAAAGGAGTTTTGTGGCATTCTAATGAAAGAAAGAAGATAGTACAAGAATTCTATGAACAGTTATACCAATAAGGAACTGTTTCAAAGGATAAAATCAAGTTATATTTAGAGGAAGAGAAAGAATTACCTGAAATACCTGAACTAAAGAAAAAAATGCTAGAGGAGGAAATAACAATGACAGAATTGATAGAGGTGATTAAAAGACCAAAAAAATAGTAATGCTCCATGCCCGGATGGGTTACCAGCAGAGCTGTATAAGATTCTTAATGATACACTGGCTAAACTGTTGTTGGAAGTTTTTAATGATCTTATGGACAATGCAAAGATTCCAGACTCGTAGTTGGAAGCTTTTATCACTCTTATTCAGAAAGAGGACTCAGATTTACATCAGGTGAACAACTATAGACCCATTTCATTGTTAAATGTGGATTATAAGATTTTTGCTTCCATAGTAGTGGAGAGACTTAAGAGATATTTGAATGAGTTTATACATACAGATCTAAATGGCTTTTTGTCTAAGAGACAGATCAGAGACAATATAAGGACAATTATGAACATTCTAGAATATTATGAAGCACACCTGGAGAAGCACATGGCATTGATATTTTTGGACGCGCAGAAGGCATTTGATAATATGAACTGGCAGTTTATGTTATTGCAAATGAAGACTATGGGTTTTGGTGACAGTTTTGTTAATATGATTGGGATGATTTATCATAAACAAACTACAAAGATAATGGGGAATGGGGAAATGACAGAAAAATTAACATTCAAAAAGGTACAAGGCAAGGGTGTCCGCTTTCACCACTGTTATTTGTGTTAACATTAGAAGTTTTGAACAGGAAGATCAGACAAGATAGGGGAATTAAAGATTTGGAACTTAAAAAGGAAGAATATAAACTACAGGCTCTTGCAGATGATTTAGTTTTTATACTAGAAGATCCTAAAGAATCAGATCAGAAACTGTTGAAAAGAATAGAGGATCATGGAGAAGTAATAGGGCTGAAAATTAAAAATAACCAAGTGAAAAACTTGACAGAAAAACATAAAAGAGAATTCAGAGAGGAATAAGCTATCCAGATTACCAAGAATCTGGGTGAATGGTTAACAGCAAGGTGTGTGATGATCAGGGAGGACAATTATTACAATCTGGTGAAACAAATCAAACTGGATCTGGATAATTGCAACATTTGCAATTATCACCGTTGAGTACAATAGTGACAGTTAAGATGAATGTTCTACTGAGATTGTTATATTTGTTGCAAATGATACTGATAAAACTTGAGAAAAAGTTTTATTTGGCAAGGGAAAAAAGCAAGAATAAACTTGAAAATGTTACAAGATGTAAGAGATAGAGGAGGTTTTGGATTACCGGATTGGGAATTATACTATCAAGCTGCAGGGTTAATTTGAGTGAAAGAATGGATACAGTTGAGAAATACAAGGTTACTAACACTAGAAGGACATGATTTTCAGACTGGTTGGCACACCTTTTTATGGTATCGAGAAAGTAAAACTCATGGATATTTTAAAAGGCATTATATAAGAAACACTTTGTTATTAACATGGGGAAAAAATTAAAGAACAACAGTATTTGAAAATACCAGTATGGCTTTCAATAATGGAAGCACTTCTATACCTTAATATTATAGATGTAGGGAGTATTGTTAGATACAAGCATATTTTGAATGAAAAAGGAGAGCTAAAAAAACCCACAAGATTTGGTGGAACCAGGAATAACATGGTATTTACAATGGCAAATACCGATGAAATATGATAAAGATGTGAAACAATATGGTTTTATGGAAAACTGACATAATTGGATGAGACACTAACAGGAAAGATTAAAAGTTGATTAAAATATATGGTTATTTATTAAAATATAAATTGGAAGAGGAACAGGTAAAAGAAACTATGATTGTGTGGGCAAATTTTTTTGGATATACAATAGAATTAGAAAAATGGGAGAAGTTATGGGAGAAAAACTACACTTTGACAATGTCAACAGCATACAAGGAGAACTTATATAAGATGTTTTATAGACAGCACTACTCCCCCTCAAAACTAGCAAGAATGTTTAAAGATAAATCAGCTAAGCGTTGGAAATGTCATCAAGAACCAGGATCATACTACCGTATGTGGTGGACATGCTCAGAAGCTAAAAAATATTGGTTGAAAATACGTGATTGATTAGAAAGAATGACATTACAATGTATAGAGATGAAGCCGGAGTTATTTCTCTTAGGAATAATACCTGAAACCTACAGTAAAGAAGATGCATATTTGATTATTCATGTTATGACTGTAGCAAGAATTGTGTATGCACAGAATTGGAAAAATGTATTGATACCTATTGAAGAGAATGTAATAAAGAAAATTTTAGAATGCACAGAAATGAATAGGGTAACATTGGCAATTAAAGAAAAAGAAGATACAGAATACTATAAAATTTGGCAGATACTTTATGATTGGCTAGAGAGATGATATGATAAAGAATGACAGAAAATACTTAAGAGTTTTGAATATGTAAATCATTTACTGTTTTTTTCTTTGTGACCGAGTTGTATACTTATTTGTAATGTATTGAATTTGACAGTTAAGCGCAGATACTGTTTTATAACCTCTTTTGACCCGTTGTCTGATGTTTGATGATGTTGACTTGCAATAAAAATTAAAAAATTGGGAGAAAAAGAGTCCAGAATAAAGGAAGTTTTTAAAAAAACAATTTCTGTAAAAAATAATTTTACCAAGATTTTTTGGGGGGAAATCAAATAAAATCCAATAGCCAGCTCTAAAAGCTTTTTTCCCCTGGTGTATTAACAATTTGTTTCCATTGACCTGAAACATAGTTGACAATAAGATTTGCCATTTCTGACTGTTTCCACAAAAGATGGATGCTATCTCTTTCTGATTTTTTCTTCATGTCTATATCAGCTCAAACTATTTAAGTCGTCTATTACTGCAATATGGATGAATCAGACAAGATGGTGTTCTAAGGTGCATAAAATACATCCACCTGAGTTTCAAGTGTTGCCTCAGTCTGGATCCAAAAATGGAAGGGTAGAGAAGCACTTGTTTATCAGGAGAGCCCTGTTCCACAGATAGCTGGATGTAAGGCCCTCTTTGAACAATTGGGCCAGTGGGAAAAATTAGAAGTGTTTCTCTTATGCCTTCTATTCAAATGCAGATTGGCATTCTTGCTGAGGCTGGTAGTTTGTATGTCTAGGCTGCTGATTCTAGGTTGATATACCAACTTACATTGTGGTTGTAAAAATGATGAAGCCAAATTACTTCTCTATTCTTACTGAAGCTGTAAAATGCCATCTGGCAACAATTTTTAAGGTGTCTTAGAGAAAGACAAATAAAAAATTGCAAGCAGGCTGCCATAAGCTGAGGATAAAATTACTTGCGTTCTTTTGGAGTTGCAAACTGGCTGCACTTCAAAGTCTGAATACATACCAAATATGATCTCTTGTAAAGTCACCTGGAAAGAGATTGAACCCGTTGATCCGGAAGAAGCGGAAGTGCTTTTAAAGTGATTATGTGTCTATCTGTTACATTCCTATTTGTATGGGCAAACCTAGGAATGGACAGGAATTAGAGTCTGGGCCATTGTGAGGGCATAAATGGGAGGATGGCAATCCCATTAGTCCTCCTGGAACCATCAGCACTGTTTAATACTGTAGAACATAGTATCTTTTCAAACTATCTGCATGTGTTATGAGCTAGAGTGCCATTTTATAGTGGTTCCATTCCTTTCTGAGTATATGTTTCCAACTGGGTTTGCTTAGATAGCCCTAGGCCTAGGGCATTCTAATATAGGGTGTTCTGGGATAGACTCACTCCCCCGTTTAGCATACATATTTTATTTATTTATTTATTATTAAAACTTGTATGCTGCCCCCCTCATTTTGGATTCAGGGCGGCTCACAACAATAAAAAACAACAAAACAATTAAAACATTAAAATATTAAACATTTAAAAGCAGTATAAAATTCACTACTACTATCAATTAATATCACTCCCCCCGGATGGGCTCACTGGCTCAGGCCTGTTGGCAGAGCCATGTCTTGGTAGCCTGACGGAAGGTCAGCAGGTCAGGGTTGATCTGGATCCCTGGGGGTAGCTGCTTCCAAAGGGTTGGTGCCAACAACAGAGAAGGCCCTCCCATGTGGCCCTGCCAGCTGACACTGTTTAGTTGACGGAATCCTTAGGAGGCTAACACTCTGGGATCTGATAGGAAGTTGGAAGGCGAATAGTTGTAGAAGGCAGTCCTGAAAATAACTTGGTCCTGAGCCATGTAGGGTTTTGAAGATCATAACCAGCACCTTGAATTGCACTAGGAAGCCCACAAGAAGCCAGTGCAGCTCGCGCAGAAAAGGGGTTACATGGGTGCACTGTGGTACACCCATGACCACCTGCGCAGCTGCATTCTGGACTAACTGTAACCTCCGAGTGCTTTTCAAGGGCCGCCCCATGTAGAGCCTGTTGCAGTAGTCTAGCCGAGAGGTGATAAGGACATGAGTGACTGTAAGGAGGGCATCTCAGTCCAGGAAGGGATGCAACTGATGCACCAGCTGAATCTGTGCAAAGGTTCCTCTGGCCACTGCTGCTGGATGCTGTTCCAATTGCAGCTGTGGGTCCAGAAGAACACCTAAGTTGTGCACCCGTTCTGAGGGGGGCAATTCCCCCTCCCCAGTATCAACGATGGACTGTCACCTGGGCTCCGAGGGGACAGAATCCAGAGCCACTCAGTCTTGTCAGGGTTGAGCCTGAACCTGTTCGTCCCCATCCAAATCCCCACTGCCTCCAGGACATCACCTCAACAGTGTTGGTTTGGTCCAGTGTAGAGATGTATAATTGGGTATCATCAGCATACTGGTGATATCCTACCCCATACCATCAGATGACTTCACCCAGCAGTTTCATGTACAGTAGATGTTAAATAGGAGGGGAGAGAGGACCAAACCCTGAGGGACCCCACATAATAGGGGCCTCAGCTCTGACCTCTGCCCTATCAATACCGACTGTCAGCGGCCCAGGAGGCAGGAGGAGAACTACTGTAAAACAGTGCCCCCCACTCCCAACCCCCTGAGTCGCTCCAGAGGATATCATTGTCGATGGTATCAAAAGCCGCTGAGAGGTCAAGAAGCACCAGGACAGAGGAATACCCCCTGTCCCAGGCCCGTCAGAGGTCATCCATCAGCACGACCAATGCTGTTTCAGTGCTGTACCCAGGCCTGAAGCCAGATTGAAAAGGATCCAGATAATCAGTTTTCTCCAGGGTCCATAGGAGTTGGAGGACCACCACTTTCTCAACAACCTTCCCCAAAAAGGGGAGGTTGGAAACTGGACAGAATTTTTTTGAATTAGCTGGGTTCAGAGAAGGCTTCTTGAGGAGGGGCCTCACGACAGCCTCCTTCAAGGCTGGCGGGAAGAACCCCTCAGTCAAAGAAGCATTAATTACAGCCTGGAACCAGCCTTGTGTCACCTCCCGACTTGCTGAAACAAGCCAGGAGGGGCACAGGTCCAATAAATGGTGGAACTCATGGCCCCCATGATCCTGTCCACTTCATCAGGACTCATAGTATCAAACTCGTCCCAGATAACAGGACACAGACTTGCCCCAGTCACCTCAGTAGACCCTGCCCAACTGGAGTCCAGGTCTGCCCGAATCTGAATGACTTTATCTGTCAGATACAATTCCTCAGCCCGACCCTGCAAAGGCTCCTTAGTCTCCCTCAGATTAAGGAGGGAGCAAGTCACCCTAAACAAGGCGGCTGGGCGGCAGTCTATAGATGCAATAAGTGCAGAAAAGAATTGATGCTTTGCCGCTCTTATCGCCATTAAATAAGTCCTAATGTAGGCTGTTAATAGTGCTCGGTCAGATTCAGATTTACTGGCCCTCCAGCGTCGCTCTAGACATCTCTTCTGTTGCTTCATCTCCCAGTGTTCCTCTGTAAACCAAGGAGATCTTCGGGATCTGTGTTCAGTGAGAGGTCGCAAAGGCACAACTCGGTCCAAGGCCTCAGCTGCAGCCCTATTCTAGGCAGCAACCAAAGCCTCAGTCGGGTTATGTGCAAGGGAATCAGATATCTCCCCAAGCTCCCTTTGGAACCCTACTGGGTCCATTAGGCGCCTGGGGCGGAACCACCTAATCGATTCCGCCTCCATGCAGCGGGGGGTAGGTGTGAGGAAGTCCAATCTTAGCAAGGAGTGATCTGACCATGATAAGTTGGATGACTATGTCTCCTATATCCAGATCACAGTGCCATTGTTCAGAGATAAACACTATGTTGAGTGTGTGCCTCCCTGATGAGTCGGGCCCTGAAGTATTTGGGTCAGGTCCATAGTTGCCAGGGAGGCCATGAACTCCTGGGCCACACAGGTTTCACCAAGGGAAGGCAAGTTGAATTCCCCAAGCTAATGAACCACTTAGATAAGGTTCTTCAACAATATGTGACATAATATCATCAGTACAGATAATCTTCAACTTATGATTGTTGTATTGCTTTAATTGATGAATACTGTAAGACTTACTGACTCTGTTGATCATCCTCTGATTTGGTATGGTGCAGTTCCTCCTCCTTTTCTTCATTTTCCATTAATTTATTTACAGGTTCTTGTAAGTTCTAAGCCAGCCATTAACACAAACACAAATCAATATACAAAGTCAGTAATAAAGAATGCTGATATTTTACAATGTTTTGAGTAATCAAACTGTGTAAAACAAAAATATAGTAACTACTTTGATCTAAATGAGAGAAAAACATACTTAAGAGATCAGTAGCTAAATTTTATTATAACTATTATAACAAAAAGAAACAGAATGCTTGTTGGCACAAATAGTACAATAATTTGGCAAAGCAAAAACTAAATGTGAAAGCTTAGAACAAAGCAAAAATGCTTTATTTTGTATCACAGATTCACTAGACAGAAGCAATGTTAATTGTTTAGTTGTTGGAACATATTAAGTTGAGAGGTGTCTCAGAACAATCACAAGATATTTCATCTCTTCTTTTATGTGTAATCACATTACACTAATGATTACACTGGCTCTCATCATATAGAATTAGATACATTGGTCCAATTCAAAGTCCTGATTTTAATCATTAAGACTACAATGCTTTAAATAATTTGGAAGTAGCATGTCAGAAAATGACCTTTTCACATTACACGCATTACCTCAAACTGACAATTCTTTATAAAAATCTAGCCCTGATCTGATGCAATGAAATAATGACTATTGAGAAAAAGGAACTCTCCTTTTGTTCCCTGGTTACGAATTGTGACTTTTAGATTCTCTTATTCACCATCATTGTGGCAACACAACAGATACAATTTTTTAATTCTTCCAAAATCTTTAAATCTTAGTTTTAGTATTTTGAGTTCCTGAATATTATATTTTAGTAGATTCTAAATGCTCTAATGATATTTTAAGAGTACTATGTTTTGTTTCTATAAATTATATTTTGTGTACTACTCTTTACAGAAATTACATAATACAATAAAATTTGCAGTGCTGCTGCATTCTGATCTTAATGATTCTCAGAACATAAATATTAATTATGCTGGGGGACACTATCTTTACTCCAAAAACATTTATGTACATAGTCTAATAAATTGTGCCATTGATTTAACTACAGTATAGCCCAGTATTATAGTGGGCTAAATCAAAGTTAAATCAATGGCACAATTTATCACATTATATATAGTGCCTCAAAACTCTAACACGGTCTTTGAAAAGAAATGTATAGTTTGAACCCTTGTGGAATGTTTGGTATTTATAAAATCACCTAGTGACTGCTAATCTATGGACCAAACAGTTAGCATTATTGTGGATATATCATTTATTCATTTTTGGAAGAGATATTTATTTTTAATATAAATTTCAACAGTTATTCAACTAGTCAACTTATCTCTGAATTTGATAGAATCATCTATATATATAAAACAGAGGAGTAAGTTAGTTCGTTAGTTAGTTTGTTTGTTTGTATGCCCGGCTGAAATTTTTTAATAATCTCTGTGGCCCCTAATTTTTCCCCTAAACAACCCCTCCCCTCTGATGAAGGCAGACAAATTTATGCTACCCTCCACAAGGGGTGCCAGAGAGCAGCAAATCATTGGTTACGAGGCTAGGAAGAGAAAGGCAGGCAGCCACTACTACAATCCCCACAATCCATCTGGGCAAGATGGCTGCAATTCTTTCCCAACTGCTTTGATGATCAGAGCATGTGCAGAAGAGAGAAGGCATTTTGCAAAATGGAGGATCATTTGCAAATGCTTCCTTGCCAGCCAGCAGCAGCCTCTGGGAAAGTCCCTATGGTACCATGCTCCTTCCCTTCCCTTCCCTTTCCCAGATGAAAGGCGGAAGGTGGGTCTTCACAACCAGCCTGGCTGTAATCCTGGTTAATCCCAGCTAACCAACCCTCTCACTTTTTAGCCAGTGCAAAACCCTATTTGGAGCTGTCTGTAGAAGATTCTTGAAAGCTGTTGTAGCATTATGAAAATAAATGCATGAAAACCAGACACCACGAAGGATTCCATTTTTACACTCCCATTTTACAAATACAATACAAATACACTTTTAAAAACTTAGGGCAAAGGTGTCCAACCTTGGCAACTTTTAAGACTTGTGGACTTGGCGTCAAGGCGAGACTTTCCGTGGCTTCAATGCCTCACTGCCACCACAGCCAACTCTCCCCGTGGCAAGGGGAACCTTTCTGTGCTTCCATGGCGCGCTCCCACTGCAGCCGCCTCTCCCCCTGTAATGGGAGACTTCCTGCGGCGTCCATCCCGTGCCCTCCCATCTCTACCAACTGCCTCTACATGCAACAACGGGAATGCTCCCACAATATTCATGCTGCCACCACACAGATCAACCCACGGCCATGACACTCTTCCCTGCAGCACCACCTCTCACCAAGCCTCTTCCCACTGCCTCCAAACCACCAACCCCTCCACCATACCACCCATAGCCACACCACAACCAACATCACCTTTAACCACAGCCACAAACTAAAAATGTACTTTACAAACAAATTCTGCAATAAAACCACTGATAATCCTACATTTCACTGCCTCCTCTTTCATTTCTAACTTTAATTTCCCCCTTACAATAATGCATTCACACACAAAAACCCCACGAGCAACGCTGGGTAATCAGCTAGTAGTTTTCTAAAGTAAATGACTTCTGAAGTTAATTTGCTCCATGTTCATAGAGCTTTCCAGTTCTTCCTGTTATCTTTCTATGAGCTAAGCTCATGTCATGGTTGCACATGATGTCATGGTCAGTCAGCCCCACTAAATCAAGAGTAGGTTGATATAAATTTTAAGCTCAGGAAAACTGTCCTGTGAGGATTGACAACTCTAACGTAAATGCAGTGTGCAATGGAATATGAAAATTCTAGTAAGTGAACCTCATGATCACGATTAGGGGAAAGTCCTCCTGCATCTGAGGCATGTTCAGTTTAATTCCAGCATTCCAGTTCCCTCCGTGGCAAGCCACTGCTCCAGGGAAACCTACAAATAGGGTACTAGTAATCTCTCCATAGTGATGCTCTCCACATATTGTTATTCCATATGATATCCTGCTTTTGAAGGAGATTCCATCAGTAGACCTGCTATTATGAATTCATTTCATTCTCATTTTAGAGCTAAGCCCTTAGCAGCATCAGATTCTGAGGCACAGAATTTTTTAAATTGAAAGATATTTAAGTTGTTTATATTGGCAATCATGCTCATTGGGGAAATTTGTTCTGTTGTTGGGGAAGAGACTTTTTATCTCCAACCATATTAATATTTTTTAAGATATCTTTTTCTAAGATAATAGCTTAATTGCATCCGTCTTGTCTCACTTGCAATATGCTTTCAACACTTAAGTTAGTTGGTTGTCTTAATTTTCTTTTAAAGAGATCTGTTACTGACTACAATTGAGTATGTACTGACTACACATCAATCGGGTGTGAAAAAATATTAATCCAAACCTATATATGAAGTTCACGGTTGTTATTAGAGAGGACAGGAAATCCTCATGCTTCCACCTCTTAGAAGGTAGAACAAATACAGAAGAATATGCTATTTATTGATATCTGTGATATCTGACTGTATGTATTTTATTGGATCAATAATCCAGTGCTAGCCTTTCATTTTATTGCACAGGCCCTTAAAATCATTTGCCTTACATATATTTAAATATTAAACAAAGAGGGCAGTTTAATGACAAATATCAAAAATATGGACCAATCACAATGGTTTCTGTTAACATTTGTAAAGGGTTTCTATATATAGAATTCCAAAGGCCTCTCTTAATCCTTTTCATGAAAGTTTGAATTTTGTTTAGATGAAAAAATGAAAAATTCCAAGATTGATGAAAAGACTGTCAACAATGAAGTCCGTACTGAACCACAAAAGGACAGTGTGGACAAAAAAAATGATGATGAAAAGCCACCAGATAGTTCAGATGACGAAAACAACACTGGTCAAACAGGCAGTGAAACTCAAAAGAGAATTGCACCACTACAATTGATGGGAGAGGTACAAGAATATACTAAACTGAAGCAGCACTGAAACAGAATGAGCTTTTCACACAAAGGAAGTAAACATGTTTCTCAATACCACTGCTATTTCTTAAAATAGGGTTTACTTTCCCACATAGAAGTAAAAATCCCATTGTTATAAAGATTGTAAAAATAGTAAGAATCTATCTTATATATAAAAAACATAGACATGAATACAGTTATGAATACAGTATATGGGAGAAATAGTTTTGTTTTGCATGAAAAAAACAGTATCAGTATTTTTCATCTCAATAATGTTAGTATGAGCTGCCTGCAATAAAAATGTAACCTGTCCACTCTAATGCAGATACAGGCTGTGATATCATTCTGATGCTATCTTCTACCCTAAAGGCTCATTTTGCTTTTAGCTCTTTCAGAGAATACAAGGGCTACAACATATATGGACATTGTAGTTTCAATACTTCTGCCTCCAGAAGACGTATGCAATAGAACAGTATCTTCAGTCTTTCAATATCACTTTAGTTTTTAAATTATTTCATTTTGTTTATCCAAAGTTCTTTAAAATGATACTTATATTAAGAATGAAGAGAATAAGACAATGCATAGACATGCCATATATTATTGTTGATTAGTAACAACGATAGTATAATCTATGGATGCAATAATTTATTTGTGGTTTGCTTTATTTAAGATATGCTCATAGCTTCCACTGCTTCAATCCCAGGAATGGCCATAAATAAAATTTAAAACAAACTTGAAGTCAATTAAAAGTAATAAAATGTATTATGTTCTCAAATAAGCTTAGAAATATATATTTTTAATTTGTATATTTTAAAATATATTTCCTAGTTTCTGAAAGCAATAATGGAACGGAAATACAATCTTGCAAAGAAGCTTTGTCAGATGAGTAAGTACACCGTTGTGTCAGTGGTGTATTGTTTATAGTGTTCATTATTTTTATTTTGTCCTTTTTTTTACTCCTATGCTTACCACCCAGAGGGACAATTGCAAGATTAAGTACCATATATTTTTTTAAATCCTTTTCACCCCATTGAGTGGCATATATGTCTTCCACAATCTCAGGTCCTCAACCAGTGACCTGGGAGTTTCTGCGCAGTGTCTTAGCAGAACAGCACTGAACGGTTCTGAACAGAGAGCTCTGATGTCATTCGTGGGATCTGTCAGAGCCACTCTCCCATCTTGGGAATCACAGCCCAAATGCTTCTACAACCACTCGGGCACTTTGGCCTTTAATTTCTACCTTCAGGCTCTGGTACTTCTCCAGCTTCTCATATTTCTGCCTGATGTTAGTATCACTTGGCACTGCTACATCTATCACCTGGTCCTTGTCTACTACCACAATGTCTGGTTGATTGGCCAATACCTGCCTGCCTGCCTGGATCTAGAAGTCCCACAGGATCTTAGCCATGGCCTTTGGTGCAATCTCTCATCTGGACCTGGGAGGATCTAGCCCATAGGCAATGCCAGCTACTTGATTGATTGTGCTATTCAGTGTATGCTATTCCTATCTGCATGTTACACTCTGCTACTATGTTTTGGACTATCTCAAGCTATGTTTTTGCATAACCTGCACCTCAGATCCTGTCTAATGTGGTAGACTTCTGCTTCTTTGGTTTGGGGCTTAGTTCCTGGTCTTCTGCTGCTATGATCAGTGCCTCATACTGTCTTTTAGTTTAGCCCTTTCCAGCCACCAGTAAAATTTCCCAGTATCAGGTATCAATGGTATAACTCATGCAGAGTCATGTCTTGCCTTGGCATTTCCTCTGTTTGATCTTCCTCTCACGTCTGTTGTTGCCTCAGGCATTCTCTCAGCAGCTCATCTTAGGGTGCCATTTTACTGAATTCTGGTTTCATCCAGAAAAGTGGCTTTGATACTCACCAGATTTCACCCACCCTCTTTCCAGGGGGTGTACAGTAGGACCTGAGGTGGAAATTTTGGTACATTGTGTGGGGAGCTTTCTTTACAGCCATTGAGTCACATTTCTCTAATCCAAATTACACCTCCCAAGTCCTCATTACACATCTGTGTAAGGCATTATACATATAGACCCCACACACATACACACCATGTAGATCATTTTTCCATATCTCTTTCCTTAACATAACTCAGATTTGAGGATTTTTTAAAGCTTCAACCATGAGAAATATAATTTTATAAAACAGATTCCATAAGAAAGCAGGAGTTATTGTATGTGTACTCATTGTACTCAAGTATATAAATACAAATTATTGTATTTGTACTCATCAGAAACATATAGCTGTATAAAGGCCATATGTGTCTGTAGAAAAGGAGCAACTTCTGGTTTTTGTTTCGTATTTTTAGTTATTTTTTATAAAGAAGCATAAGAAACAAACAATAGAATAAAATATCAGTGATGTAATTAGGGAAACTGCATCCATTACGATTATTAAAATAAACTATATAGAGGGGGGGAAAGAAGGAAAAAAGAAAATTATCAGTAAGATATCCACAGAAAATCCAATATTTAAGTATTACTAAATCTTGGCCATATATTTTTCATTAACATCTTGAATCCATGTCTTAAAATTAAAATCCGATATTTAAGCATTAGTAAATTGGCCATATAGAAGCATGTTGTGCAACTTTTTATAATATAAATATTTCAGAAATTGAAATATCTCATTCATGCATTAATTTTTCATTCATTCATATATGAATTCATGCCCTAAAATTAAGTGTATACATTTCTTTCCATTTACATAAAAACATACTGATTGGGAGCTGCCCAGATGGGGCTATATAAATATTTTAAATAAATGAATTTCCACATAAAATAATTCTTATTGCCAGGTACCAGGCTCTTATAAAGAGCTAGAGTTATTTGTAAAAGGCTCTGTAATCAATACATTTACTTCTTTAATTACTGTATTTTTCCTAAGGCTACATTAACACATACAGTACAGCAACTTGAAACCAAAATGGAGTTATGACTGGAAATGACTAAATTGCATTAATCAAAGAGCCATCAAATTTCTTACAATAACAGCCAGTTACCTACCCTGGGGAGAGGAGGGGAGGGAGGTTAGTTGTCCAAAAAAAAGGCAAGATAGCAGGCACAGTTGAAAATTATCATCATCTTTCTTGAATGGCATTATTGTGGTCGCAGTCTTCATAGCCTAATGCCGCTATTCAGATTTTAAAGAGGAATGTAAAATTAATCTACATATTTCATGGATCAACGCTACACACGAACAACAACTTTCTTGTTGGCTTGTTGGTGGGGGCCATGTTCTTTAGCTATCTTTTTTTTTGTTTGTTTCTCTTGGTTGGTCATTTTTCCAGACGAGATCATTTTTTCTAGTTTTTACTAAACTTTTCAATTCTTTTTTTAAAAATCAAGAAAATGCGTATATCATTTCACATACAGTTTTCTTACGATTTTGGCAAATAGTATTCCTTAATACAAATGCATTTAATATTAATTCTGTTATTTTATTTCTCTTCACACTTAAATTGGAGATCATGTTCAAAACGCAAGAATGTGCACATTTTGAAAAAAAAAAGTGCATTTTGATTTGCATATTGCTTCATATGATGGGAATGTAATTTAAGTTCCCATCATATATTATAAGGTATATTATAAGGTATATATTCCCACCATATATTATAAGGTATATTGCCCAAAGGGAACTTAAATATGTGTGTGTGTGTGCATGTGTGTGTAGACCAGTGTTTCTCAACCTTAGCAAATTTAAGATATCTGGACTTCAACTCCCAGAATTCCCCAGCAAGCCA
>JANHFQ010004436.1:52593-63002 GCA_032468035.1 Aparallactus werneri
AGCGAAGCTTGGGTTTTTTCTTCGCGAGAGAAGAGAGAGAGAAAGAGAGAGGGGGGGGAGGGCCTTATGAGGGCATTTAGCCTGCTTGGGGGGGAAGGTTCAGGGGTGCAAATGGTGATGGTGGTCAGCTGAGGCTCCGGGATAGTTGGAGGCTGCGGGGGCCCCGTCGCGAGGGGAGGAGGCCTTTGCAAGGCGGGAGGGGAGGCCAAAGTATGAACGTTCCAGCGGACGGGAAACTCTGAACGTTCGCTTTCCCTCCATTCGCTCCCCCTCCCTCGGGAAAGCCTCGGCGTTCCATCCGGAGGGCTCCGGCGTTCCATCCGGCCTCCCAAGCGGTCTGTTTTGGGCGCCTCTCGTTAGAACAGGGGAGGGGGGGGCAGGGGAGGGGGGAGGTCTAGGAAGGGCGACCGAGGCAGCCCCGAAAGCAGGGATCTATCTCTCTTCCTCGGATGCGGCGGCTGGAAGATCAAAGGCAAACCCGGAGCTCCCTTTGTGTGCCGTCCTAGGAAGATCGGGCTCGTCGCTCTTTCCTTCTGCCTTATTTTGAAACTCCGAAGTATCGTGGTGGAAGGAAGCCGAAGCACCCTCTCTCTGCCTTGTGGAAAGGGGGCTGGGCTGCCTGGCTTTTTTAAAAAAAAATTGTTTTTTTTTATTCCTCTCCCCCCCCCCCTCCTCGGGTGGAGAAAAATCTTCGGATATTTGGATTTTGCATCTTTTCTAAACCTTTTTTTAAAAGGTGTTTGCGGGTTTGTGTGTTGTTTTTTTTTCTCCCCTTGAGTGGCTATAAGTAAGCATCTATTGGGCATTTTTTTTTCTTTTTTTCCTCTTTTTTTTGGAAAGGAGGGGACAAATGCAAATCTTTCCTTTCCCCCCCTTTTCGATTTTTGGGATAATGATTTCTGCTGTATCTTGCCTATGGATTTTGGCGGGTGAGAATTTCTGGATCGTCTTGTAGAAGAGAGGTAGGTGAGGGTTTGCATTTTTCCTAGCCCCAGTGTTGATTCCTTTAACTGTATTTGAATATCAATGCTCTTTGTATCTTGAGGCTGTATTTACTTCAGAGTTTTCAATCTTTCTTGATTTATGTAGCATTTTGGTGCATGAGAAGGAATCTGTTTAGAAAGTGTTCAGAAAGGATGCATGGTAAAAGGCCTTAGAATTAGATCCATCACAACAAGCAAGCTGTAAATATGTCTATGTACCCTTTAAGCCTAGGCCTCAAGTTTCCATTGGCTTATATAAATAAGTGACTGTGTGGTGAATGATGGTGGGAGGTATGGCTCCCTTTACATCCTTGTTGAAATAATTGAGTTATATATTTTTCAGCAGGAGGATCTGTTAATTTGTTTTCCTATCCATTGCATATCTGCTGGTATGTTTTGCACAAAGAATTAAGCCAGAGGGGACTGTACTTGTATGGGGGGGTCAAAATGGTTGGTCTCATTGTATTATTCTAAAAGAGGGAGGGGAGATAGAATTAGAAAGCATTTAACACAGAGGTGGAAGTGTTCATTCCTCTCCCGTTAATTTACGTTTCTGTTTTGTTTGATTGGGGATTTGGCTTAAAATGATAGGGTTAGTTTTTAATGTCTAACTGGATGTTTCTTAACTCAGCTGCATCTGTGTGATGGGGTTTGTTTAAATGGAGACCTTAACTGCCCAAGAGATTATGGCTGCTCCTGGATGGAGTCGCTCCCTTCTGTCCCTTAGATAGAATTGCCCTCTTAAAAGCAATGCTGTCCAGTTTTACAGAGTGAGCCAGAAGCCTGCATTTTTCCAAAGCAAAGCAGCCAACTGGAAAGGCCTGCTTTACCCAGCAGTCCTTTAGCGACCAGTGCAGCCTGCATGGGATTATGGAGGACTCCAAAGAGATTTACGGAGAGAAGCGAAGGTGGGTGGAGAGGAGAATTGCATTGGCATTTTCTCTCTCCCTAAACCAGCAGACTCCTAGGTGGTTTCATGCTTGGACACAAGACAGGATGGCGGGGTTTTTACTCAGTCTCTTGAAGTTCAGATTTTTTCTGTAGGTTATTCTAAATGCAGAGTTGCATGCATTGAATGGATATCTTTCCTGTTCTGGTTTAACGGGAGGAGGGTTGCTGACTTTTGTCCCTCTGGCTGTCAAGGGGGACTTTGTGGGCCACACCTGTTGCATGGATATCTGATCACTCACAGTTGGACCTATGCTGCCTGGGGTTTAAAAAATGGAGAACTTTGATTTTTCTTAACAGTGGGTAGAGAGCAGCTGAACAGCAACTGGTTTTTGAGGAGAGTTAACACGAAGGGACAGATTTCACTTGAGACTGCAGTTTAAAATCCCACTGCATACATAAATAGATTTGGCGATGTTATTACTAGCAGAAATGGCAATAGAGCTTTTCAGCCACCAGTATTTCCCAAGCGTGTATGAAAAAATGCAAAGGAGCTTGTAAGTGTAATATATACTTGCATGTAGGAATGCTTTTGGACTACACAAACACCTAGATAGACGCACACTCTTTTTGTATGACTGTGTTAGAGAAAGGTCTGGTGATGATGTGAATTTTGAATTTTGCGTTCAGTTGGAAGGAGGTCAGGGAATAGACCTGGTGGGGCATACTCCTCTCAGGGCTCTGAATCTTCCTTTGATATCAAGGGTTCATGATATTCAAGCACATTGATTGCAGTGATTGTAGATATCAGATCTTTTCACTGTGACAGTTGTGCCTTGATTACATCCTGATGAGATACTAATAGCATGTACTGTGAAACTGTCTTTGAAAAGTTTTTGGAAAACCCATGTGGTCCAGAGGATGCAACTACCGTAGGTTAGACACTAAGGCTTCCTATACTGAAACAGTTCCACTGAGTGTTATTGTTTTGAGGGATAATGTGAGCCACTAGTTGTAAACTATGTATCTCTTCATTAAAGACCACAATAATTCCCTCTATACTGCCCTGCCTTTAATAAAGTCTTGATAAAAGAACTTCCTTCCTCAGTCCTGGCACCATTTGAGGTACACATGAGAGCAGTAGAAGGTCTTCACATGGACTGCTTCTAAATTTTGGAAGTAGTTCTTTCTGTTACTCTTTCCAGAGTCCAGACCAAGCCAAACCATTTTTAATTAGGGAGTCCCAAGACAGTTTGCTAAATTGTTGCTTTTTGTTTTATTACAGACATATTTTAAAATGTTTTAATTATTTGACAATGTGATTTGTAGGGTGCTTTCTAAGTTACTTGTTAGCCATGTTGAGCACCAATAATTTCTGGAAAGATGAATACAAATTAATAGAATGCAATAGTTTAAACTCTATTGGTCATGAAACCAGGTTTATGAGGGTATGGAAACCAGAAAAGAAATAGGAGACACGTTACTGCCATTCTGCTGATTTTTACTAAATCCTCAAGGAAGCAAAACCCGAATGAAAAAGCCTAATTGAAATGCCTCCTGAAGTTTCTTGAACAAAAATATATATTAAAGAAACATTCCACGGAAAATATGAACCTTTGCTTTGAGTATTTTGGCTGTATCTGAATCCAGACCATTAAGTATAGTGTATTTTTCTACGGATACACACAATCCAAGGCTCTGAGGTCAGTAGTTGAGGTGAAACATTACAATATAATGTCAGTGAATTTCTACTATTTATTGAAGTTTGGCCAGGTAGAGTTTTCAAGCTGTTTGCTACTAGCAGAACTTGATGCTAATTGCTTTATTTCTGCTGTATCTAAAGAGTGCTGCAATCTAAATGTGCATTGGTCCATGAAACTTGTTATGCAAAGTCCCAGCTTGAAGTTCTTGGTTTAAATCTCCAATCATTTTAATATTGAGAGACCCTATAGAGAAAAGTTGCTTTTGAGGAGCTCTTTGTTTCTTCACACTTGATACTTGCCAAATTTTGCATACCAGTCTCAGCCTAAGCTATAAGCTGAGAACTATTCTTTTGGAATGACAGGTTTATTTATTTATTTATTTATTAATAAAATTTCTACGCCGCCCTACTCCCAACGGGACTCCGGGCGGCTCACAACAATACATCCACATATAGTTAAAAGCAAATAACAATAATAATTAATAAAAAGATAAAAATATGGAGATGTAATAACAATACAAGCCAAGTATTGGTTTGTATTGTTATTACTAAGTAATACAAGGTTGATACTTTATCTTGTCCATTTAAAAGTTTGGGGGGGAAGAATGTTCTGTTATGTTTCCAACATAACGTAGAATAACATGTGTAATTTACACAGTATGGAATGAAGAGAGAAATCAATTTGATATAGCCTAATTGAGTGTGATAACTTCAGCAGAATATTCAGCATGTTATCGACTGACTACTAGTGTCAGTATATATGACTAGGAAGCGAGTTAGGTAGGCAGATGGGGATGCTGGGAGTTGTACAGGTAGACCTTGACTTGTGACCACAATTGCGATCAGAAACTGAGATCAGATCCTTTTAAAAGATATTTTTCATGGTGTCATTAAATGAATAAATCACATGCTTTTTAAGCGAATGGCACAGTCGTTAAACAAATCATTGTTCTGAATAGGTGTTTTTTTGCCAGAAATGCCAGAAATTGGCAAAATGTCGCATATCAAGGTCATATGACTGTGGGATACTGCAACCAGTTGTAAAGGTAAGCCGGTTGCCGAGCACTGAAAATGCAGTCATGTGACCTCGGGGTAGATAACATGGTGGTCCAAAATGCTTTATTGGATGTAAAGCACCCGTTCTGAGAGAGTCCAACTATTATACTCCAAACAGTTGTAAAATGACTGATCGGATCAATCAGTTGTATGTTGATTACCTGTAGTTCAGCATCTGGAGGGCCATAGGTTCTGTATTACTAGGCTAGACATGCAAATGTAGTTGAAATTTGAAAATCACTAAATTCTGGGATGCCTTCCACCTTTTGGCAGAAGTAGAGAATTGAAGCCATATAAATAGAAAAAACTTTGTTAAAGATCTTCTCCCCGGAACCAAAGTTTCTGTACTGTAATTATAAATTGACAGTGGGAAATTGACCTTACTTGAATATGAAATGGTAATATATATAGCCTCCCGCCGTCTGGTTCGCGCCCACAGGGAGGGCCTTCTCAGGGAACCGACACCTAGAGAATGTCTTCGGTGTGGGGCCAGGAGTAGGGCCTTCTCTGTGGTTGCACCCACCTGCTGGAACCAACTACCGCCGAGCCTCCGCACTGCCCCTGACCTCCGTACCTTCTGTAAGGAATTAAAGACACACTTGTTCGAGGTGGCCGGTTTGGTTTAGGGGGTTTTAAAATTTTTAAACTTTTAATCAATTTTAATTCAGGGCTTTTATTTAATTTATTTTTAAATTGTATACTGTATTCATGTATTTTATTCTACCCTGTAAGGTGCCCCGAGTCTTCGGAGAGGGGCGGGGTATAAATTTGATTAAAACAAAATAAATAAATAAATAATAAATATCTACATCAAGTTAAGAGACTAGAAGATGGTTGTAAAATCGCTCTGGGAGAGAGAAGGATGATCTCAGATTTATAGAGAGGCCTGTAGAACAGGGGCTCGTGAGTATTTCCATGGTAGATTTGGGCAGTTTCGTGCATGGGCAGACTTTATTTAAATTTCCCAGGAAGCTTGAATTTTGCACTTTTAGCCTGGCAACCATAGAATTGCATCTTGGAGAATGCAAGGAATTCCATGCAAGTGGCTGGGAGAGAAGAGGTTTTTACAGTATGGAAAGAAGACAGCTCCTCTGCCCCCAATGCCTGTCTGGATTTTTATTTTATTTTATTCTATTTATATGTCACTCATTGCCCTGTCTAGCGATTCTTTGAATAGTCTTCAAAGGCATTTATGTCTAAATGGATTTATAGCTAGTCATATTACCCGATGTTTCTCCTTCTATATTCAGAGCACAAGGCACTTTGTTTTTTATGCTGAGAGCCTTTTGTGACATAGTTTGTGTGTTTAAAAAAGGAGTCTCAAATCTTTAGTGCTTTAAAACAACTTTTCATATGGTTGCGTCTCGGTATGTAATATTTGGAGTACAGGTAGTCCTCAATTTACAACAGTGGCCGTTCACAGTTACAACGGCACTGAAAAAAGTGACTTATGACTGCTTTTCACACTTACGACCGATAAAGCATTCCCTTGGTCATGTGATCAAAAGTCAGCTGCTTGGCAACCGACTCATATTTATAACGGTTGCAGTCTCCCAGGTCATGTGATCACCTTTTGTGACCTTCTGAAAAGCTAAGTCAATGGGGAAGTCAGATTCACTTAAAAACTGGATCGGGAGGCCCTTCTCACAGTCACTCATTTATTCATTTATTTATTGTTAAAATGTATATGTTGCCCACCTCCTTGCGGACTCACGGTTATTAGATTACTGCATTGCACTCTACATGGGGCTGCCTTTGAAGAACATTCGGAGGCTTCAGCTGGTCCGGAATGCAGCCACATGGGTTATTGTGGAGGTACCTAGGTACTCTCCTGTGACATCTATCCTGCACAAGCTGCACTGGCTTCCAGTGGGCTTCAGGGTGCAGTTCAAAGTGCTGGCCATTACCTTTAAAGCCCTTCATGGCTTAGGACCAGGTTACCCGTGAGACTGCCTTCTGACGTCTTCCTCCCACTGCCCTGTGAGAGCCCACAGAGTCGGCCTCCTCCAGATCACGTCGGCCAAACAACGTTGGCTGGCAGGCACTCCAGGGAGAGCCTTCTCTGTGGCTGCGCCCGCCCTATGGAATCAGCTACCACCTGGAATCCGAGTTATCCCTGACCTACCGACCTTCCGTTGAGCCACTAAAACCTGGCTCTGCCAGCAGGCCTGGGGTCTGTGAGTCATTGAATTTGGGGGGGGGGTTGAAAAATTGAGCACATAGCACTTTTTAACTGTTTAAATTTTTATGATTTTAAATGTCTTTGTTTATGTGTTTTTATTCTATTGCGAGCCGCCCAGAGTCTTCCAGAAGTGGGCGGCATACAAATAAAATTAATAATAATAATAACAACTGTGTTACTAATTTAACAGATGCAATTATTGACTTAACAACTGTGGTAAAAGGGTCATTAACAAATGTCTCACTTAGCATTGGAAATTTTGGGCTCAACTGTAGTCATAAGTCGTGGAGTACCTGTACAACTTTAATCCTCTTGAATATAGAAGTGAGAGATTCTGGGATTATTATTTCAATGGGTTCTGGAAGTTGAAGCTTAGGAAGTGCTGGATGACTAGGTTATAGTTGGTAATCTTTATTGTTGAAAATGTCATAAGTGGTATGCAATCTAGAAGAAAATGTGTTCATGTATGTGTAAGAGCAGGGTGATGTAAAGCAATTAATAACTTTGACAGGATGGCTTGCTTAGCTTCTAAGAACAGGTATGGTTGATCAGATGGTATTAGATGTGATGGTATGGTTATAGAGTTCTGTAAAAAAATTTTAACTCTTTCATATTTTCTTGATTTGTGCCTAACTACTATTGAGTGTCAATGGGACTTCATTTGAATCCTACTGATATTTGAAGGGGGCTTGAGTGAATGGACAACACTTGGTGATTATTTTGTGCAAGTCATCCAGCATACAATGTGCCAGTATGAAAACGTAACTACCTCCCCCCCCCCCATTTCATTTAATTCAATAAAGGAGTTAACTTGGATCAGTTGCTTAACAATCAGGGTCGGTTTGGGTAAACCTTGCTCTATATAAGGCTCATAAATGGCTCTTTTCATCATGGTGACATTCTTTTCTTTAATATAATTTTTATTGATTTTAATTACAGTAGTCAAAAGTAATAACTAAAACTAGGTGAGAGAAAAGAATGGAAATAAAGAATAAAGTGCAGGAAAAAAGAAAAAGAATATTATATATATCTTCCAAACTTTATCACAAGTCTAAACATACTTAACCACTCTTCATTCTGTATAAGGTTAATTAGTTATCTCTTCCTCCCATTTCCCATTCCTTATCTCTAAGCAAATCCATAAACATCAACTTTTCAATTTTGCTGGTCAGCAAAAAAGTCCATAAAGGTTTGTCAGAACATTGATAAAAATGATCTTATTTTAACCTTGATCAGATAAATCAACTTTATATTCCTTCCTTTTACTTCTTAAAATTTAATTCAATCGAATATTGGTGTAGACTTTGATTTCTCTTCAATTCTTCATCTGCACAGATTTCTTCAAGGCTTTTAACAAGCCTCTTTGTAGATCCAGCAAGAAAAAATGGATTATCTTGGTTTATTATTTGCATTTCTCTTTAAATTATTAAAACTGCAGCCAGTTTCTGTTGCATATCCAACACAGTTAGTCCCTGATCTATGATCAGTGGAATGGCTCGCTTTCAGATGTTATGGGTGCTCCATCACTAGAGGATTTTAAGAAGAGACTGGACAGCCATTTGTCTGAAATTGTATAAGGTCTCCTGCTTGAGCCTGCAAGACCTCCAAGGTCCCTTTTAACTCTGTTATTCTGTTCTCTTCTATCATTTGCCCAGTGACCATTTCAAATTATGACAGGGTTGGATGAATGGTGGTTATGAACTCCTTGGAGTTCCAGCCCTCTCAGTGTCTGTGGTCCTGTGATGGTGATCTGGGTGTTTGGCAACCAGTTCACACATAGGACCGGTTGCAGTGTTCTGCAGTCATGTAATTGCCATTTGCTACTTTCCAGCACGCTTCCCCAGAAAGTCAGTGAGGCAGCTGGCACGGAAGGTTGCAAATCGTTGGGGTAAGTCTTCTCCATCTTCTCACCGTCCCTGACCTGAGTCATACCTCTCGTATACCCTCTCATATCTTTGCACATCTCCCCTGATCTTCTCTGTGTCTCACACACACCACTTCGCCCCCTTGTACACCTTCTCCAACCTTTGTGCCTCTCTCACTGCATCCTCATGCACCCACTTGCAGTCTTGTGCCCCACCCCACCCCATGCCTCTTGCACATTCCTGGACACCTTCTCTCGCCAATGTTGTTCCTCTTGTACACCTTTGCTCTTTCCTCCACCCAGAAGCAACCACTTACCGTACATGCCTGCCGGCCTGATACAAGTTCTTCCTGGCTTCTCCACTGATCATGGTTGTGGGAAGCTGGCAAGAAGTTGCCTTGCCTAACAACTAAGGGATTCATTTAACAATGGCAAGCAGGGCTGTGGAGATTGCTATTGCTAAGCGATGCTGCAGCACTAGACGACCACATTGCTCAATGATGGAAATTCCAATTCCAATTGTTATCATAAGTTGAGGATTTTCTGTAAAATATCTTTTTTCCAATTGTTATCTCAGCCTGTCATTTATAGTGCTATATTTTGTATTTTATCTTGCCAGGTAAAATTTGTTCCATATCTGTCATTCTTTCATTAACATTTTTAGACATAACCTATTCATAGAAGCAGACTTCATTATAGGTAGTGTTGACATTATAGATACTAATTTCTGGTCCTAATCTTCATAGATCTCCTTTAATATTTCCAATGTTATAACGTTATAATATTTTGTTTTCTGCAAGTTCCAGTATATTAATTGACATCAGGCTTGTTATTTATCTAGCTTAAATTATTTGGTCCCTTCTAACGTCCAGTTTCTAAAATCATCATTTGACTTTTATTATGACTTGTACTTGCCAGGATAATCAAAATAGGTCTGTTTCCCCCAAGAAGTTGTTCATTTAAAAAAATAATTAATTCCAAAATCAATATTCAAACATTTATTTGGTCCCTTAATCTGTTGATAATTTTTGGATCAACCTTATTTAATTTTTTGCTGTTTATTTCAAGTCTGGAAGGAGTTGGGCGGCATATAAATTTTAATAAATAAATAAATAAGTTCATCAAATTCTTAAGATTATAATTAATTTTTGTTCAGAGTTGAAGATGAACTCATCCAATGAAGATTTTTTTCAAACCTGCAGTTATGAAGGTTCCTTAATACCTTTAGAGTAGCTTAGGCAATTATGAAAAGTGATTAGAAAATGAGCTTTGTGAGCTTTGTGTTATTAAAAGACTCTGCCACCGTTGCAAAAAAGATAGCTAATCCCTTCATCCGAAGGAGACCATTATCCTGTGGTCTGCTTGCAAGAAGCAGCCATCAGGAACACATATGGGCGATCTCTTGTCTTCTCCTTATCCAGAGAGGTAGAAAGAAATATCTACTCAGTGGTTCCTTGGTCTTTTCAGCAGTTGTCAGCTCCACTTTGCAGAGTCATCTTCAGTTGCCATATCATAGGGCATAGGGTCCATCTGTGAGAGACCTACATTTTGATAGGTCCCAGGAGTTGGGCCTTCGGTGCCTTGGGGGTAACTTTATGGAATTCTTCTGTCTCCCCCCCCATCCCCACCCAGTTAGGATAGCTGTATCACTCTGATACTCAGTGGGTAAGATGCTGAGCTTGTCGATCAGAAAGGTCGGCAGTTTGGTGGTTTGAATCCCGAGTGCTGCGTAAC
>JANHFQ010004436.1:64638-76341 GCA_032468035.1 Aparallactus werneri
GCAGAAGCCCCTAGATGGAAAAACAGCTCAGCTGTGCTGCAAACAGAGCAAATAAAGGTAGTTATAGAGTGTGAGTAGGTGGGAGGGCCCAGCAGCAAAAAATAAAGTATTTTTTTTCAAAAACTGCTGGCGGGCCGGGTAGGTTGAGTCAACGGGCCGCATGCGGCCTGCGGGCCTTAGTTTGAGGATCCCTGGTCTAACTGGAAGAGAGAACTAGTTATTGGAAGAGCAGTGATCTTTCCTATGATGTGTGACCTTTGACCCAGGAACAGAATTCAGTTCTGGTTCTCATCTTCTCCTCTGCTCCAATTCAAAAGTGTCCTTGAACATCTTGAGCACCTTGAACACCTCCTGACCCCCCAAAAAAATGACAGATAGTTTTTTTTGTTGCAGTACTCAATGAAGATGTTACTTGATGTATTTAAAGAAGCTCATGGCAGAAGTGAGCAGCAATCTTTTTATTCCAATGCATGACGGGTGGGGACGGGGTGCAGCTAAAATGAAATGTAGCTAATGTAATCCAAGTTTTCTTTTCTTCTAAATCCAGGGGAGCTTGAATGATTCAGTGTGAGTGGTGACCTTCTATTTTATCAGCCTGGGTCTTGTGTTTAGCTTCAAAATGCAGCATTCTTGTAAACTGTATGTTGTACCTTAGATCTTTGTCCTCCTCTCCCTCTTCTCTTAAACTTCAGAAAAATGGCATTGCCGGGAAGACCCACTTCAGATTATTAAATTATGGGATATGACCATTAATTAAAGATAAAATGTATGGCATCTTTGGATGTAGTAGAGTAATGCATTTTAATATACTTGTTACCTATTAGTTTTTCATTGGGAAATTATCATCCAAATAATTTTGGATGATAAGTTTGAATTAATCCAAACTATGCTGATTTGCATGTAGTGCTTGTTTGTAGAATGAAATTATTTACAGTATTGTTTCTCTTATTTCTCACTAAGCTGTTTACTCTTACAGCAGTTGGTGGTATCTAGCTGAGTTTAGTGATTTGAAAAAAATTGAGCGGGGTCAGGCCTGCTTAAAACTTGGATGAAAAAACACCGAGAAATGTCATAGCTGTAGGCTAGATTGGGAATTCAAAAAAATATTCTGACATAAGACAATAGCAAACAATTTTCATATTGTTGCCAGGAAAGTAAAGTAAATGGCTATGTCTATGAAGTCAAGGGACATCAAATTTGACTTAAGGGAGACCTGGCTCGATTCACTGGCTTGCAAACACTGGTTGTATTGTGTCAAGCCATAATGTTGCTTGTTTGAACTCAGTTTTTCTTTTTAAATGTGACCTTCACCAATATGGCATAGTTATCAAGTTATATTAAAACTTGGTTAATCCCAATTTCTGTTTGGCTCAGGTTCTGTATAATAAACCTATTAACTAAACAGGTCTGGATTTGTCTTTCAAGCTAATTCTGAAAATAGTGACCTTACAAGATGAGTCTAGATTTGAATTGGCTTAGATGTATGTCAAAGCAATGAATTCTAGATTGATACAGGTGACCTTTGTCTGCTTCCCACCCTCCTCTTAGTTTGAAAAGCTGCCCAGTTCAATGTTTCCTTCAAAATGGAGTTTCCCTTTGCAAGAGTCGAGGATTCCGCTGCTATGGCGATCGTGCAATTCAGGCCTAACAAAAAGCAAAACCAAACTTTTTCAGTGGGGCAGGAAAGCGGTATGGTGCAATTTGGACACGAGAAAGGACAGAGAGTGACATACTTGTCTCTTTGGTCATCCTGGCATCAGGAAATAGGCCCGAGATAGCTGATGATTAAAGGAGAATTGGGTTCTCTTGAGCTACGAGGCCTTGCCTGGAACCTAGGCCCTAAAATAAACAGCTTAAGAAAAGCCTCCTCTCTGTCACCACCCTCCATAAGGTTTTAAGCAGCTGCCTTCTAAGTTACATTTCAGGAGTGGTCCGTGTTTGCAGCCACAACTTTGAAAAGTTGACAGGGCACTTAGTCTAAACCAATACGAATGGCTTACACCCTTGCAAGGTGAGGTCCCAGAATTTATTTTAATGCCACTAGCTTTTGTATGCTTTATTTTATGAAGTCACTATTATTAATGAAGCACGTGACAAAATCTCTATATCAATAAGGAAAACATGAAGGAAGAGAATATCTTCTCAAGAAACTGCAGATTAACTCCCCGTTTGGTCTAATGTCCTTTGAAAAATGAAAAAAAGGTTTTTGAGGAGGCAGGCTAAGCTGCTTTTTCTACACGAGGCCTGCAGAACCATGCCTGAACTGAAGTCTGCAGAGCACGGCTGGAAGAAAAAAATGAGGTGGGAACCCAGCTTAGATGTAACACTTTGCAAAGTGATCAAAAGTATCCCAAAGGAACCAGTAGTGACTGGTCTCTTAGCTTTCTCCAGGTCCCTCTCCTTTCCTTCTCTCTGCCTGGCTCTGTATATGCTTTTCCTTGCATGAATTCATTGCCCTCTCTATGCTACTCATCCTGTTTGGCAGAGCTGCGCACAGATCCGAATTTCAAGAGCCCTGTGTGATTCTTAGTGCTCACAGGCACTTTTTTGGCCCTGAGCCCAGGAAAAGTCACATCTTAACGTTTTAAGATGCTACTGACAGATGTTACATGTGCATCCATACAGTCCCCAAGTCCCACTTTCACAGATCACTGCACAGTAGGATACTTTGGCATCAGGGTGCATCTGTGCTTTGCATATTATTTACACCACTTAAACAGCTACTTTTCTTCTTTTTGTGTGTATGTGTCTGTCTGTATATGCACGTTTGAGTTGTCTTCACTCCTGGTAACAACATGAAAGAAGTATCTGTAATTTTCTTAGTAGTATTTTCAAAAATGGTTTCCCTTTGCTGCTTTCTTGGTATTGAGTCTATCATCACCCAGTTGGCTTTGTGTCTTAAGGTAGGACTAGAACTCCCATTCTTCTGGTTTCTAGTCCAGTGCCTTTAACCACTTCAACATAATGACTCTTTAGTTACAATACTACCCTTGAATGTATCTCTAATATCTGCTGAGGTCCTTAAGATAAAAGCCCAGTTGCCCTGTCAAGACATTTTATTGTAGCTTCTGATCCATGGTTTTCAATGAGGACCATTTCTTGGAGTCTATTTCTTATAGTCAAACCAAAATGGCTGAAGAAAAAGCACAGATGGAGATGACCCGCGGGGCATTTGATTTCTAATCCTTTTCTCTAGTCACTTTGGCTTAATGAGTTTTGCAGATCTTCATTCTGTGGTAGATATCCTGCTAGTGTAGCCAGAGGCTTGGGATCCCTGCTTTTTCTACAGTTTTGGACTGCCTTTCATCTCCTTTCTCATCCCTGCCTCTTTCAGGGGGAACATCAGCTGAAATATTTTTGTTCCTCTCTGTGTTTTTCAGTTGAGGTTAGTCTGTATAAATGCCAAAGGACCTTGTACAACTTCGCCCACCTCTTCCTGATAATGGAGGGCTTCTTCCTGTCCCTAACTTAACAAGGGAGTTCTTCCATTGGGAATTATTGTTTTGAAGGAATGGCTGTGAGGCAGGTGTTGCTTTCCTGGATTATAGCAATGAATGAGAGCTACAGTATTTGTTATCTCTCGCAGGTAGGGATGGAAACTGTCTTAAACTGTCCAGTTGCTTGTGAATGGTTTTGCTTTGAGGTAATTTCTCCTTGGTTGCGATTGCAGAATCTACTTTAGAGGCAATAATTAGAGAAGAACACAGAAGAGTTAAAATGTGGAATGAAATTCAATAGCCTTGATCAACTTTGGGTACAATTTAATAATAGCTTTTCATTCTCCATAAATTCAGTTTAATGTTATGCTCTTACAAGAGATCTTGGGAATTTTTAAGGCAATAAGGATTAGTTAGTTGTTGGGTTAGTTTGCTGTTAGCTTTTTGGGTACCCAACTTGTCTTCCTGGACCATCTGATTTTATATTCCTATTTATTTTAATTAAATGATAAAATAGCATTGCTGTAAAGCAACATGTCAGTTTTGATCATCATCTTTATGTAAATGACCTAAGCATTCTTTAAAAATCCTTTAGAAGCATGACCATCGCCCCATAAAGTCAAAGTTATGTTAAGGTGATAGACAGCGTTTTGAAGGCTTAGAAAGATGGAGAATTATAGAATAATGGAGAAGAGATCACTGAATTCAACAGAGAGTAATCTCACCAGTTTGTCTTCTGGAAAATGGATGTACTATAATTGGCTGTGTTCTCCATGGCAATATTGTGAGAATGCCCATGTATTGCCATCAAAATTCCAGATGTTCCCATTGACTGAAAAATAGTGTGAATTATACTTTTTACAACAAGTGAACAAAGTAAGGGAATAAATAAACCAGTCTGTTTTAGGATTGTAAGTTTTTTATGTCTATCGCCTTACTGATTGCAATCGTAGTTTACTGTTTGGGTGGTGGGTAAATGTAGTGTGCATTTTATAGGTTTCCTGTTTTAATCCTAATTTATTTTTGTATCTTGCCCAAACCTGAAATGTTGAAAGAATGGAAACTAAATCAGAAATACTGCTTCTGCCAGACTGAATTTGGTTTGTTTAACAAAGTGTGTCCTGTTTTAAGTTACGATATCAGGATGAGCGCAGAAATAGGAAAACCACAAATGACTTTACTTAGGCATGCTGCATGTTTTTTTATAGAAGACCTTTAAATGGTGCATTGAACAAACTGATTGCTGTAGCAATAATAGCAGGATAGTCTCTGAAGGTCATTTTCAGGTAATTTATGTGAACATACCTATCAGGGTAAATGGAACCCATTTCCTCATCCACTTTCTTGTTTGCCATAACAAATAGGTATGATTCTTATATACTTAAGGGACATTAATTTGAGAGATGCAGACACTGCCTTTTAGTTTCTGGATCATAATATATTTGGAACTGGCTAGGGACTTCAGGAGTTTTAATCCAACACATAGAATGTTATGTGTTTCAGGTGATCTTTCTGACTTAACATTGTTAGGTTTTTGCCTTTAATTTTTCTTTTTGTGGAAATAGTATGATCTAAAACTTGTTTCCCTTGTAATTTTGTGTTTAGCATTTGGGAGTTTTAGAGCTGAAAATTTTGAGTTTCTGCTTTGGAAAACATTGTATATGTTTGGATTTATCTCATACTCTTGTACTAAAAGCTGAAGATGTTGTAAGGCAAAGACAAACACAATCTGTTAGGATTACTGCAATGCTATATTATTATTAAATATATATTATTTAAAATCCATTGAGAAACTTAGTTACAATAAATTACATTCAGAAGCCTTTTAGCTAGGCTGCTTTCTATCCTTCCCATCAGGCTGTTATTACCTACTGCCCTTTGGGGAGATTCTTAGTCTTTTTTTAGTATGTTTTTTAAAATGAACAATTGTTTTTTTTCTTCATATTTGTTGCCTATAGCCAATTCTTGGGTGGATGGGGAGTCTTATCCTCAAAGGCAATGTAGAGATAATTTTTAGTAAATAAATAAAAGAGTTGTCTTCCTAGGGCTTGGGTGAAGATACCACTTGCAGTTTTACATATCTTTGTGTTGGTTGCAGAGTAATGCTATTCAATAAGGAACTTAATACAAAGTTGCGAAGTCTTTTAGGACTGGAGCTCATAAATTAAACATCAAGAAAAGGAGGGAACCTATTTTTCTTTCCCATACCACCAATCCGTTGAGCGTAAGATTTTTCTCATATAGCAGTTGTTAAAATATTTGATTTGTATTTGATTTTATAATGCCCTTTAAAAAGCCCAAATGTTGAAATATTAAAAGCAGAGGTTACAGGTTTTCATTTGCACTTGACATCTTAGTAGCAAGAATATCAAAATAAATATGCTGTGGGTAAATAACAGTGGATGTTTGGGTTAATGCTTATTATAATGCCCTACAGTTACATTTAAGATAACATTTTTAAAAATGGTAAGTATCTCTGCACTGTAAGGATGAAAATATTACATCTATGAAACTATCATAGCCTTTAGAATTTAACACTAAATTCAAAATACCATAAATACATTTAGTTGCATAAAGAATTTTACTTCACCTAGGATATGCTAACCTTTATATCATCCTTCCCCACTCGGGACATTTTCAGATGTGTGGGCTTCAGCTGAAGAATGCCCAGGTCAGACAAGGCTGCTTGATACTAAACTGTGATTGTGTTTTTCTTTCAATATAAATGTTTGAAATTAAGGGTTGCCATAAGTAAGGTTTAAGGGATGGGGGTGTTTTCTTAACGTTTATGTTGATTAGGGTAGAATAACTATAAAGGTAGTCCTCGACTTAACGATCACAATTGAGTCCAAAATTTATGTTGCTAAGTGGGAAATTTGTTAAGTGAGTTTTGCCCCATTTTGCAAGTTTTCTTGCCACAATTGTTAAGCGAATCACTGCAGTTGTTAAATTAGTAATACCGTTGTTAAGTGAATCTGGCTTTCCCATTGACTTTGCTTGTCAGAAGGTCACAAAAGGTAACCCCATGACCCTGGGACATTGCAACCGTCATAAATATGAACCAGTTGTCAAACATCTGAATGTAAATCACATGACAATGGAGATTCTGCAACAATCCTAAGTGTGAAAAATGGTCATAAGTCATTTTATTCAATGCCATTGTAACTTCGGTCACTAAACTAACTGTTGTAAGTCGTGCGCTATCTCTACTGAGTTTGTAGTCCACCATTTGTATCAACTACAGCTGCATAGTGGGGCAAGCCTTAATTATTGAAATGAGAACATTTTCTTACATTCTTAATCCCAGGCAACTCTGATCCAATGGTTCTTTGATTCAGAAAAGACCCCTTTTGAATTATTAGGGATGGGGGGGAAACCCTTGCAAAAGTCCCAGAAATCAGTAATGCTTTTGGTGATGTGCACACAGTCATGCTTGGATGTCATTGATTGGGGTTTTCAATATCAGAGAGGTCAGTAACCTGATCTTTCTTTTTGTTCCCCCAGAGTAGTTGTTCTTTGTCCCACTGCTTACGCTGTTGCCTGGCCTTCCCCAATCCGATACCCTCAGTGGGGACCACTGGTAGTCTGCGAGAAAATGTTGGTGGTCCGTGGTGCACCCGGGTGGAGGAGCTGCTCTCAATGACCAATGGGCCAGTCGTGTGACAGACAGACAGAGGTGAGAGAGAGACAGGCAGACAGAGAGAGATGAGAGAGACAGAGACAGACAAAGAGAGAAGGACGGGGAGAGAGATGAGAAAGAGAGATACAGAGAGAGAAAGAGTTGAGAGACGGGGGGGAGAGAGAGATGAGAGAGAGATGGAAGAAAGATAGAAAAAAATGAGAGAGAGAGAGACAGAGAGAGGGAGCAAGAAAGAGAGAGATGAGAGAGAGAGAAGAGAGAGAGAGAGAGAGAGGAGATCCCGGTGTTTTGTTTTCTGTGGGAAACTGGTCCAAATTGAGTGTTTAAGGTTGCAGAAACAGGTGGCCAAGCCAAGTTCCCGTCACTGGGAGACCAGGCACTTCAGCGAGCATGCTGGTTTCATATTGGTTGTCCCTGGGATTTAAAATTATGAATTTCATGGTCCCTGAGGTCAAAAAGGTTGGGGACCTCTGCTCTAGATGGGCGAGATTGTAACTCCTGAATATGGCAGCCAGCATGGCAGTGAACAAGGGGGTTGTAGTTATTACAACTGGCAAGACTCCAGGCCACGGAATGCTGCCCTAGTCCCAAGCTCATGCCAATCTTTGTTTCATATCCTTACTTCATCATTCAGACAGTAGACTAGATTACGGAAAACAAAAGTGCCTGGCATAACCATGTGCCTGTGTTAACATAGTCTTATTATATGAATGTATTTATTATACTTATACCTTACTGCAACCAAACAGCTCTCAGTGATCAACACGGTATAAAGAAAAATTATTTGAAACATCCCCCTTGCTCCATTAACGCTCCATCCAATAGCAGCACAAAGTATGTAACGTAAATTAGAGCAGCTTCTTAATGGAACTGGTGAAAGAAAGTGAAATGAGCTGTTTTCTCTTGTTTTCCAGGTCTCTTTGAGACAGAATGGATGATCAGAAATCACCTGGTGAGGACAAATGCTCTGGTACACCAGGTAGGTATGCCCATTTTGATCTTTTCTCTTGATGAGCAGTTTTAGGCAGATATATTACGTCACACAGCATGAAGGTGGGTGGATAGTAGTATTTAGAAACATGCAAGCTGCAGTTATAGAACAAATGACATCCTCCTCCAAATTACACCTACGGCGGCTAGTCAGAAATTTTCTTTGATGCTGGCAAAATGGCAGTAGCATGTATCATACCTGAGGTCCACAGGCTAGTTTAGGCGGTAGGTTATGGGGCCAGGATTTGCTGTCCGACAGAAATGTCCACTTCACTCTGACTAATACCTGAGCTCACCCGGCTGTCACCAACAATTTTGTGCTTATGAAGAGGGTGCATTTACGTATCTCTTGGAATACAGTTAATCCACTTTCTAGCATAGCCAAATAGTTGGGAGATGACATGGTGAGTGGGCATGTTTTAGGCTGAAGAAGATAAACAACCTGCTTTATACTTCAATACTGAAAAAAAGTTGAAAATTATGTATGCTTTACCTTCGTTAAGAGTAAATTGCAGTGATTAACTGTTAGTCTCAAATTATTTGACTGGGCTGAATAGAATTCAGTTTGTTTTATCTCCAGACCAGTTCTGATGAATAGGTTCTTAATATGCTTTTGTTTAGGGACAGGTCGTTTAGGCTATTTACTACCTGTTGTTTTTCCCAAGAAGGGACATTCAGCTTATCAGAGGTTTAGCGTATTTTTTTTCTCCCTTAATTTCCACTGGAAAATCCCAGAAATACAGCTTTATTTGATAATTTGCTGCTGGGTATCAGCAAAATGTTCTTGGAGGTGCCAGAAGTGTCAAACCGGGGTGGGTAGGTTGTATATGTTGTTGTCTATGTCTACTTTGACAGAAGGGTGCTTTTCATGTTAGAATTTTCAGGGATGGTTGTTCTCTTTCAAAAGTAAAATGTCAAAAGGTTTAGATATTCCAAGTCTGCAAAAAGTAGCCCTTTGATCTAAGTCACTTTCTCCTCATTTTCAAGCAAAGCTTTGTGCAGATGATCCTAGGAGACTTCTTCCTAAGGGTGGTGGGGTCTTAATTGACAGAAAGGCTTAAGCTTTTCACTTTGAGAGAGAAATGGGCTTCTGTGAAATAGGACTGAATGGAATAGGAACAGGAAGAACAATATATGTTACTGGTTCTGTGATCTAATTTCCCTAGCTAAAAAAAAGAAGTCGTTTTGGTTTTTCATCTTGTGACACCTGTCCCTGGCCTAGTGACGTCTGGGTATGTTGGGACTATAATGCCCACAACCTTATATCTATAAAAGAGAAGTCCCAGGAGTGATGTATGTTTGTATGTGCTCTATACAAAACTACACCCCTCCACCAATCTCCCCCAAAATTTACACATCCGTACTAAGATCAGCACTGTGGGGGGTCGCCAATGTGTAGGGGGGCTCTTTGCCCCCCCAAAAAGGATGGCAAAGAGGACACTGCACCAAAACAGCAGCATAGCTGTACTGAGCATGTGCAGGATGACTAAGGACTCTCCAGACAATACAAGCAATGTATGCAAATCGGAGCCTCTCCAGCCAATAAAGGCAAGGTATGCAAATCAAGCAACACTGGGAATTGTAGGCTGCAGATATCCCTGCTTGTAGCATGAGGACAGATCAGGCCCCACTATACCAGGCCAAAGCCAGGTAATCTAGTTAATTAAGAAGATAAGAGTTCTGATGGATGAGGCCAAAGTGCAATATAATTTCATTTAATCCCACCTTAGAGGAAAGAGAATGGTGTGGGAGTTAAGATGGCAAACAGGATCTGGGACATCTTAGTTTAATCCACCCCTCAACTATAAAATCTACGATGTGATTTTAGGTCAGTCCCTATTTTTACACCATCCAAGGAACATTTGCATATGATGTGGATAATAAGGTTCTCGTTGACAAAGGAACCAACATAAGGCTAAGAAAGCAATTTATGAAACGTTGGAAAAATGAACCTTTGAAAGCGAAGAATGATTCTCTGTGGAATTTAGAAGGAGGAACAAATGCATATGGCTAACATTTAGAGCGACAGAGATCCTATCCAGAGTTGGAGTCAGGTCTGAATTCCAACCAGTGGTCCTACTGGTTAGGATTGTTGAGAATTTCATTTCAGGGTAGAAAACCGGTAAGTCGCTCTTTTGGACCGCTTTTGTGGGGGCTAAGTGAAGAGGTGCACAATGCTCACAGCTCCTTCTAAGTCGGCCTATGTTTGGGTTGTATAAATCTAACAAATGAATAAATCGTCATCACAATTGCCCTATCCTCCATGTCAACAAAAATGTTGCAAGGCCTGTATAATCAAACTGGTGCGTGCGCTGTTTAACAACATCGTGAGATCATGGAAGATACTTAGGTGCTTATTATGTAAGCTTCACATACATTATTTCAAGCAATCCTGCCAGTCAATGTTTGGTGTAATGATTACGATGCTGACCTAGCAGCCAGAAGACCTGAGTTTTAGTGCTGCCTTGAAAAAAATGGCTGGGTGACTCACTCACACTCATTCATATCAACTGACCTCCCCGGGTTGCACAATGCTCACAGCTCCTTCTAAGGGTTGTTGTTGGGTGGGAATAGGAGAAGAAAGGAGTATTAGGTATGTTTGCTGCCTTGAGTTGTATATGGAAAAAAGGTGGGATAAAATCTAAAAGGTAGAACAATACTGTTCCATTACAGAACTGGATGACTCTAAAAGACATGATTTGTTCAAGGTCATGGAATAAAATTGTAGTTGGAAAAAAAAACAAAAGGAAAGTCTTCTGAAGATTTTAAATTTCCACCATTCGCCTCTTTACTCTTCTATGTTCTCCAAACACAAAACAGATTACAATTCTTTAAAGGTAAAGTTGTGTCCAACTCTAGGGGACGATGTTCATCTATTTCTCAGACAAGGGACTCTGTGCTGTCCGAAGATGCTTCCATGGTCATGTGCCCAGCATATATCGAGCTGCACAGAACTCTCTTACCTTCCCACCAAAGTGGTACCTATTTATCTACTTGCATGTTCATGCTTTCGAACTGCTAGGTTGGCAGGAGCTGGAGCGTAGAACAGGAGGTCACCCCATCGCGTGGTGCTTGGGTCTCAAACTGCCAGCCTTCCAATCCACATGCCCAGCTTCTTAACCCACCACACACACACACAACCCATAATTCATTACCAAGTAGGAAAACCGTATTAATCTCCAAATTAAAAATTATAGGCTCAGCAAGATCAGGGGACCACCAGTCCAAGGTATGAAGATCTAACATGAGAGTGGCTGTGAAAATATGGTGCTTCTGAATGTGTGAAGGAAACCTAAAGTGAAAAAAGAATGGAATCATACTGAACCAGAAGCTTGACTAGGTTCATAAAGCAAGACATAGTTTTGACAATGCTTGTTAAACAATTGTTAACGTATGTTGAGCATGGCTGTGCATGTAACCTGACATAAGGGAAGTACCTAGACTTTCTGCCAAAACTGCTATAGAAAGGGAAGGAGTTTTCCTTTGCTGTAAATACTCTTTTGTGGCAAGTTCTTAAAGAGATGGGAATACAAGACCATCTTATTTGTCTCTTGAGAAACTATATGCGGGTCAAGAAGCAACAGTGAGAACTGGACACGGAATCACTGATTGGTTCAAAATTGAGAAAGGAGTTCG
>JANHFQ010004436.1:94864-106362 GCA_032468035.1 Aparallactus werneri
CCCTAACCCTAACCCTAACCCTAACCCTAACCCTAACCCTAACCCTAACCCTAACCCTAACCCTAACCCTAACCCTCACCCTAACCCTAACCCTAACCCTAACCCTAACCCTAACCCTAACCCTAACCCAAATTCGATCTGAGTGCATATGCATACTCCATTACCTTAAAAGCTCATTTTGTAGACTGTCATTCAGCAGGCATCATGTGTGTAAGGGACAATTCTGTACCAGGATGTGCAGGTGGCTGGTGCGGTCTGGCATGAGCACAGAGGGGCTTGGGGGGAGGGGGAAGTCTTACCCAAGCAACTTGCGGCCTTCCGTGCCTGCCTTCCCCATTGACTTTGCTTGAGGGAAGCTGACGGGGAAGGTTGCAAATTACGATCATGTGACTTAGGATGCCACAGCGTCATAAGTGCAAGCTGCCCAGCAGCCAGATCGTGATTACATCACTGGTGGGGCTGGGATGGCCAGAACTTTGTGGAAGAGTCGTAACCATCCCTCATTTAGCGCTGTTGTAATGAACACTGACTGAGTGGTCATTAACTGAGAACTACCTGTATGTAAATTATGTGGGGGGGTTTACACAAATTTTATACCTTTCGGTATAAATGGGAGACTTTGAACGGTTTATTTTTGTTTTTGCTCCCATTGCAGTCAGCGTTGAACACATGGAGTGTGAGATCAAATTGGAACCCCCGCCTACTCCGGAGAGGGAAGCTGCAGCTGAGGCCGAAGCGGGAAAAGGCCTTCTGGAAGACTCTGAAGAGGTCAAGAAGCGGAAAAGGAAGCCCTATCGCCCGGGTAAGTGCTCCCCGCTTTGGCCAAGCACCAAAGAGCCTGTATTCTTCCCACACCGATCCATTTTCTAGCTCTCGGCTTGTTTCTCCTCTGTCCTGGGATAGGTATTGGAGGTTTCATGGTGCGACAGCGGAAATCACACACACGCTTGAAAAAGGGCTCATTAGTCTTGGCTGAAATCTCTCGGGAACTGACAACTACGGAAGGGCAACCGGAAGAAGGTAAGTGCTACTTACTTATAGTTGTACTTCTCCCAAACAGTTTGAACAAATGTGTAAGGGATTTCCTTTTAATCGAGGGCAAACTCACCAACATGGCATCCTCCAGTCTCCAGTCATTGGAGGGTGCAAATCTGGGAAGGCTGTAAAAACTCCCTTAATAGCCATAATCTTATTTTTTAAAGAAAGAGGATTGGCACTCCTCAGATTCAATAGAATATTTGTAGTTCAGGATTGAATTGTGGAGTCTTTCTAGCAAGGGTCTTTTAGGACTGATGATGTTACCTAGTTGGGTAATGAAACGCCTGCAAATATAAAGAACCAAGCTCAGAGAGCACCAAGGACCTCATGCCTCAGTTTGCTGGCTAAGTCATTTACATCTGTGTTCTGTTTAAAGTTTAAAGTTTTTGCTTTAAATTGCAGTGCATATTCTGACTTACAGACCTGCATTCTCAAATTTGGAAGGAGAGGTAGGGAGATGAGAGAGGTGTGTCGACAGCTAGGAGAAAAATAGATGATGGAATCAAAGGCAGGAGTAGGGAACCTTTGGCCCTCCAGATGTTGTTGAGCTGAATGTTGATCACCTGTGACTTTTGGTCTTGGTGGAAATGGTTTCTTGCCCCCAGAATTTGCTGCTGGGAGAAAGATTATTATTTTTTTTGTAAAAAGTTTTTTATTATTTTTCTTTTACATACATTGTCTCTTTGTACTGACTATCATTTTGGTATTTCACGTTTATCCATTACACATTTATCCAATAGAACAAACATTCCCATCACTTATCCAAATTCAAAAACATCCTTACTATCATCTTCAAATAACTCTTCGATTTCAGAGTCAAAACATTTCTCTATTATGTCAAAACATCTCTCCATTTTTAACACCAAATTATTACTTGGATAAATTCATTTGCATCTAATGCTTATTACAATTCTTATAATAAAATTTTAATTTCATATATCATTTCTCTTACATCCGTAAACACAATTAAGTTTAAGTATTAATATAGATTAATCATTTCAGATTCAGTTCTAAATATTTCATTTAATTCATTTAATTTAGTATTATTAACCATCTCAGTCACCTTTAGCTTACTATACTTTAGTATTACTATTAACTTTAGTATTTATCTCAATTCTTTTTCTATATTTTCTTTTATTTATAAATAGTATGAATTAATTATTCAATTTCATTTCTAAATACTTCATGGATTCCTTTTGAATTTTAATATTGTTAACCATCTCCGTTAATTTTAAATTATTTTATTTCAAATTCAATATTTATCTCAGTTCTTTTCTATATCTTCATTTATTGTATTTTAAATACTCTCAGCATAATAAATAATAAACAAAATATTTTATTATTTAAAAATATAACATATTAATGTCATTACCTTAAACTCTATAAATTCCTAATCTTACTACTTTATTTATTTACATATTCCATAAGCCTTTATTTTTAAACTATTTCCCGTCTAGCCTACTTCTATTTTAGTACAAACCAGCTTTTATAGATATTTTAATATTCTTCCCTTTAGCCTTCGTCCCTCTTCCTTTTCAAAACAGCTAAAATCCAACTCCTAATTCCATTCTTGTACTTCTCATCTCTGTCTCTGTCTCCATTTTGTTGCTGTTTCTGTTGATTGGATAATTCCTGTCTTCTCTCTTGTTCGCACTCTATCTCCTGCACCAGATTTCCTGTTTGCTGCACTGTTGCAATCCCTGCCTCCCTCTCCAATACCGATTCCACCCAGATGTATACTCTCCAATCTTTCAATATCTTTGGGATATTATTTTTTAACTCTTCTTTCTTTTCCATCCATTCCGTTGTGAAACAATCTTTTCCTTCTCCCGAGTCACACTTAATTGCTGCGCCAAATATTTTATCTGCTGCGCTGAATTGTCTGCCTGCCTGCTCTCCTCTGCTGGCGACTCCAGCTCGCCATATTCACTCTGGTCATTGTTTATCTCCTTTAAAATATTATTTCCCTCATCTTCTATCATCTCATCAAAAAGTTCTATTGCTCTCCGAAGGACAAGAGTTCATGTTTTCTTCCAAATTTGAAAGTTTTGTAACTATTTTAGAAACAGAACAACCAGTCCTTTCTGTCTCCATTCATGATCTCAATTTTTTTCAGCTGTACGAGAGACGCTCCGCCCTCTTAGCAACATCAAGACACTCTCTCTTAATTGTTCTCCCTCAAAGTAATCACCGCTTCAAAATTTCTGGAGACACTTTGGGATTTAATTTCCTTCTCGGGGTTATATTTGATAGCAAAAAAAATCTTCTTACCCACGACAAGACCCTGCTTGTCCTTCAATTCTCTCCTCCTGCGCATTCTTTTGTCCGAATGGACTCCGGCTTTTTGGCGGTCATTTCTGACCGCTGCTTAGCCAGTCTCTGGCTGGGGATTTCCCAGTCTGGGAAGGGAGATGCGGTTCTCTTCAATCTTCCAGGAGGTTCCCCTTCGCTTTGCTGCCCCACCAAGGCAGCTCAGGCTCCACTTGGAGCCCTCCAACAGGTTAGCTTGGGCCATGGGCTTCGGTGTTTGCAGTCCCCGTGTCCAATACTGCCAGAAGTTCCACCGGAAGTCCTGAGAAAGTTTATTAAGGAGCAATAATCATCAGTGGCCCATGCATGTCCTTTCCTTTCCCAACTTGCTGCTGACCCCGAAAGTTACTGCAGCAAAGTCAGCAAATGTCCTTCGCATTCCTAGGCTTGGTTGGTTCATACAGGGCCGTGCTAAACTCAGTCTTCTCTCTTTATCAGGGGTGCAACCTAACCCACCTGCTGAAAACCCTGCTGAGACCTTGGCTGAACAGGGAGCAGTTGAAGCTGATGAAAAGAAGAAACGACGGGGGCGGAAGAAGAGCAAGATAGAAGACATGTTCCCTGCCTATCTTCAGGTAAGAGTGTTTTAGTGTAGTGCTCCTCAACCTTCCAGCTCTGTTGGGATACAGAACCTCGTCTCCCAAATGCTTGATTAGCTGGGGATAATGTGAGTTTTAGTCCCAAGCACCTGAGAAAAACAAGCCCAGGAGAGGGCTAGCTTAGTGGGAAATAAATGTCACTGGGCAAGAATTACCAAGTTTCTTTGAGTCCAGTTCAGTTCTTGTTTTAGTAGCTGTGAGGAAGGGCAGAGAAAAGGGATGCGGATCGCATGGATCAAGGTGGAAGAAACAATGATGCTGTTGCAAGTAAAGGAAGTAGTTCTATATATGGACTTTTTAAAAAGGAAATCTGGGGGGGGGGGGGTTGGATACCTCAGAAGATGGCAGGAAAAAGCAGATCTACAGGTGCAGGATAGGCAGTACCTCACTTGACAGTAGTGCCTGTGGAAAGGATCTAGGTGTCCTGGTAGATCACCACTTCTGCAGCTGCCAAAAAAAGCCAACTCAGTCTTGGGCCGCATCCACAGAGGGATAGAATCAAGATCATGTGAAGCATTCGTACTGCTCTATACTGCACTAGTGAAGCCACACTTGGAATACCGTGTCCAGTTCTAGTTGCCATAATACGAAAAAGATACCAAGGCCCTAGAAAGACTGCAGAGAAGAGCAACAACAATGATAAGGGGTCTGGAGGCTAAATTGTACGATTTATGGCTAAGAGAGCTAAGTATGTTTAGCCGATGAAGAGAAGGCTTATAGGCAGAGGTGGGATTCAGCCAGTTCTGACAGATTCCGTAGAACCGGTAGCGATAATTTTGAGAACCAGAAAATGCCACCTCTGATTGGCCGAACGCATAGCCATGCCCACCAAGCCACACCCACAGAACCGGTAGGGGAAAAAATTGAATCCCACCACTGTTTAGAGGTGTGACATGATAGCTGTGTTCCGGTACTTAAGGGGCAATCACAGAGATGAGGGGAGAGATGCAGACTTTTTCTGCAAAGCACCTCAGGGCAGGACAGCAAAGAAATTGGTGGAAGCTCATTAAAGAGAGATCCTACCTAGAACTAAGAGAAATTTCCTGACAGTTGAGAACAACTAATATATGGAACAGAGATTAATTGTTCTTCACTGTCTCCTAGAGTTGTGGGTGTTCCATCCCTGGAGGTGTTCAAGAAAAGATTGGGCATTCATTTATCTTGGATGATATAAGACTCCTGTCCTGGGTAGGAGTTTAAGACCTCCAAGGTCCCTTCCAGCCCTATGATTCTATGTATATTATTAGTTAAAGCAATAGCCCCCAGACACTTGGAATGAGGGAGTTTCCAGAACATTCATTCATTCATTCATTCATCTGGGCCTTTATCATGTTTTCCCCCCTTCTTCAACCTCTTTGACAGGAAGCGTTTTTTGGCAAAGCACTCCTAGACCTGGGCAGACAGGCTCTGTTGGCTGCTGGTGGTGTAGGTGGAGATGGAACTGCCCATCCTCCTGTCGGTCAGGGAGCTCCCAGGCCCAAGGTGGATTCCAGAGGGCTCCAAAAAGGGCCGGAGGATGGAAAAGCAGCTCCAGTTCAGCCCAAAGGTAAGTGAAAGGCTGAGAAAAAATAGCGGGATTAGAGGAGATAGAAATGGTGGGATTTGAGGATCGGGCTTTGATTTGGATCCCGAGGGAGGGAGGGGGGAAGGAAGGAAAGGCAAAATGTTTTATGTTCTAAATACATTTTGTTGGGAATTCAGAAGAAAATTTCATTTGATTTTGAAGAAGCACTGGCCAAATAAAATGTCCCCATGCTCATAGATGGAGGCAAGCTGTGAAGTGAAATTTGTTCTGTGCAGAAATAAGTAGTTGGCGCTCAGAAGCCGGGAACCATTTTTAAAGCCAGTATTAGGACATTAGCTGTCTGTTCTAACAGGTCAGCTTCTTGTCTTCCCATCTCCAGGGGATGAATGCCTTAGTAGCAGGGAAGCAGCAGCTCCTGAAAGCAACTTGAAAGCAGCTGATGCCAAGACTGAGAATACTGGTGGGTATCAGGATTTTTAAAATTGCATAGGAGGCTTTGGGTCCGCAGGATATATTTCCATGTTACTTTTGGAGGGGAATAACACTCCACCTATGTATTTCAATAAGGATGCATAACATGGTGCTCTAGAATATTTGAAGTGTCACATATTGTTGTTTGTTCTTTATAAACGTCTTAGCTCTCTCTTGTTGTGAAACTCATCAAATCCATCCAACCACAATTTGCTTGTTTTTTCATCAGCTCTGCTATTCAGGATCAGATTACTTTTATTCTGATCTGTTACCTACTTTCCTTTTCGGCTAATTTCACAAAAACATATCTTTTCCCCCCTCTTTATTTTCAATTGATCTGTTTTCCTGCTCTTTATTCCTGTTACATTCTAAATTGCAGTCTTTCTTATATTATGGGAATCGGTAGATGAACTTACAGTATATGTATTGATCACTCCCACCTATCTTGACTTCGATCTATTGGAGTTTTCAAATAACACTTTTTAGTAATTCTGAGAAGATGGCGCCTAGATTACCAATCTTAGTTATACTGGTGCCACATGCGGCATCCCTTGCTAGAGGTTAGTATGGGGGTGGTCAGTTAGGGCACATGTAGGCCACTAGAATTTTCAAAACCTAGTTTTACCCCCAAGCACGGTCACACTCTTCTATGGAAGCTAAGTTGTCAAATCTAGAGATTAGTTTGCAATCAAATATAAAAGCCTGCAGCCCACCAACTATAAAATGTATCAGCATGCACTCAAGCATGCACTCAAGATGCTTAGGACATAGAATAGGTTCTTATAGTCTTGCTTAAATCCAATACCTGTTGTAGTTGTACTTGATTCTTGAAAGTTTTTGAGTACAGTTGTAGCTCCTACAGTTGGTGCATGTTAGTTGTAGCAGCAGCATTGGCTCCCATTAATGGACAGATAGCACAAAATGGATTTCTTTCACATGTAAGATGAAAGAAAATGGATTTGTTGTTGCTACTGCTACTTCTCCTTCCTGGCATTTTTGTCCCAAGGTCTTTGGAATGAAATGAGAGGCTTCTACTTTGTCTGCTAGTGCAATAAGATTTAGCTGAAGCTTTTGAGGGTGGCCACAACGTGGTCACAATGAGTATCACTTTGTCAAGAAATGCTAACTGTTCCCTCTTAGTTCCTTTTAAAAGGATAGATAATGCCTAACTCAGTGCTGAACGATAAAATCATATTGTTTATATAAGCCAACACTCACTAAAATGCTTAAGAAAGATAAAAACTCTTCCCAGTTATATGAATTATAACAATCAGTACTTGTTTTATTTCCGAGGTATTCCTAGAGGTTGGGCCGTTCTTTTTAAGAAAAGTTTCCTGTCACAATTGTTTAGACCTTAGGGTACCATCAAAACCTTTAAACGTGTCTCGGTGGCAGTTTTAACATCCAATGTACATTTTTCAGCAATAGTGTTAGTTGGCAGTGCCTAAAGCACTGGAACTTTATTGTTACATTTTTCACTGTCTACAGTAGCGCCCCCCAACCTTTTGGGCACCAGGGACCGGTTCTGTGGAGAAAGGTTTTTCCATGGACTGGAGGGGGCCTGGGTTTTTTTTTTTGCTGCGTGTATCCTGCAGATAGGGGCTTGGCTTGTTTGCGTGGCCTGGTTGCTGGCATGTTGCCAATTGGTGCCGGTCCACAGACCAGGGGGGTTGGGACCCCTGATCTACAGTAACTAGAGTAAGCATCAAAGCAGTCTATGGTGGCATATCAAGATTTATAATTTAAGTCTTGTCAGTGCATAGATCTGTAGTTCAGCTAACTCCTATCTAAGGGTAGCTATAGCCAGCCTTCGAGTCAAGGTGGCAAAAAGCTTTCCTTGTCATTAGAGTCACTGGTCCCTGTTCTTTAACTCAGTCTTTGCCTTGCCTCCACAGCAAAAGAGATGTAGGTGCCTTTCAAGAATGTTCAGCTGAGGGAAAAAAGAAAAAAAAAAGACATGCAAACACAATACCTGGGGTAGCCCCACTTTAGGACACCTGACATTAACATTTACTCTCGTACCGAAGGTGCTTTTTTCAAGAGGCAACTGGACTTTTCTCAACGAAAAATGGCTTTTCTTTAAAGACATTTCGCTTCTCATCCAAGAAGCTTTTTCAGCTCTGACTGAATGGTGGGGAATGGAAGCATTTATAGTTTCTTGGGTCATTTACATTCTTTTAGAGTGGGGGTATGTCTTCACGGCAGCAGCATCTCGGGACTTTTTCCCCCTTTGCTAAACCAGACGTGGGTATGGCGAGTGTGTGATGCATTCGGCCTGTGAGCCGGGAGTTTGACAGCCTTGGAGAGTCATTAAGGCCACTTGGAGGTTTATCTGTGTCATCAGGATCACCCGAGTAGAGGAAATGGGTGTGGAGCCTTCTTGGAACTCTTGAAAGGACTGTGTTATAGACTGGAGATAGATGAGGTCATATCTCCCCCCCCCCCCCCCCCCGTTGATTGAGGGCCATTCAATTTTGACATAGATGGCTTCTTAGACCCCTCTTTCAAATCAGCCACCCTCTCTGTCCAAAATGTGGACTTCACTATCTTCAAACAGAGGGGGAGGGATATGACATAATCTACTGTATTTCCAGTCTACAACACAGTCCAAGAAGGCTCCACACCCATTTGCTCTACTCAGGTGACCCTGAGGACACAGATAAACCTCCAAGTGGTTTATTAATGAAGCTCTAAAAAAAATGCAAATGACCAGCTGTCAGCAAGGAATATAAATCCTTCCATTCCCTACCATCTAGTCAGAGCTGAAAAAGTTTCTTAGATAAGAACTGAAGCATCTTCAAAGAAAAACCAGAAAGTCTAGCTTTGTCTCTCGAAAAAGCACCTTAGGGGCAACCATGACCTGGATGACTGAGAATCTCCATAGATATTTACTATAGTACTTTTTTTTTATCTAAAGAGCAATTTTTATTTATTTATTAAATTAAATTAAATTTACATGCTGCCTGTTTCCACATCCAAAGTGACCCTGGCTGGCTTTCTAGATGCCCAGAATCATTCCTTCTAAAAGCCTTGTTTTCTAAATACCTAGTTATAGGAGATTTCATTTTAAGGAGTAAGCCATCCTTCCAAGATACAGAGGTTATGCCTCTTGCCCACAGTCTGGCCACTTCGTACTGTAAGTAAGGCCGTGTGCTGATTGACATGGTATGCTTGCTCTCTACAGGGACAGAAGAGCAGATGGTGCCCAAGACCTCTCCAGAACCTACAGGTGCCGAGAACCCAGCCACACCCCCGGGGGAGGGGGTGCTCAGCTCCGACCTTGACAAAATCCCCACTGAAGGTCAGGCGGGTCTTTGAATAGACCCTACTGTCCCCACCCCCCTGCCAAGTGTCTGCTCCGTGGGGAGCAGCAGAGAAGGAATGCTAGGTTTCTCTCCTGGCTTCCCTTCTGACTGCTAGTGAAAGGCTTAAAATCAGTCTTAGGTGCTCTTGTTTCCCATGTTTCTTGTTTTTTGCTCTCCTCATTCCCCATTCATGTCTCACTTCCCTTGTAATTCAGCCTGCTGTTATTGGAGACTCTCAGATTCCCTGCATTACTGAGCTTGCTCCAAGTGAATATTCCCTGCCTTGTGATTTCACCTTGACTTTACTCCCCTTTTTAACAGAGTTGCCGAAAATGGAGAGCAAGGATGTTCAGCAGCTCTTCAAAGATGTCTTGGGTTCTGCTGAACGAGAACAGCAGCTTAATTCTGTTGGGGTGGATGCGGAGGCCAGAGGCATGCGTGACCCAAACTGCTCCCAGCTTGCCCAAAGGCCTTTTCTTCAAGGTGAGCTGTGAATACTGAGATGGGGCATTACACAAATTCTCACCTGCCTGCGATATTTTAAGTTTTCTACAATTAAAAGGTACTCATGTTTAGATTAGACCGTGGCTAAATCTCTTGTGGCTAGAACCAAGTTCAGAAAATCAATGCATTAATACTGGCTGATAAGTGTTCACTGGGACAGTTGGCCAAATAAATATACTTCCTCCATAATAAAGCAAAAAAACCCCAACCCTAACAACCATTATCTATTTTGTACATGGTACATATTTATGTATTAATTTACCCTTGATCCATCAACTTTTAAAGTTTAATTTTTAAGATTGCTTCAGACCTAACCTGCTTAAGCTCACACCTTCTTGCTTTTGATGATATTCGCCAGAATATCTGGATGGTGCTTTATGTATGTGAAGTCTTTTTGATTCAATCTCTGCAATGTCTTGACTCATTTATAGGTGGTGGTACATCTCTTGGGCCCTTGCAGCCCGCCATATCCATGGAGACTTACTCTGGAGTTTGCCAGTCCCCGTTCCTTGATAATAAGTAAGTCACCTACATGCTCAGCGTGATCTCTGGGTTCAGCCCAACCCCTTCCTTGACAATTCCCCCATTATATCCTGCTGTTAATGAGTTTTCCTGTCTTCCCTCACCTCCGTGTAGGGAGAGAAGTGGCTTCTTCAGCCCTGAGCAGTGTGAACCAGAGAGTCCTTGGGCCAGCAGCTCTGCAGCTTCCACACCAACTACACCCACCACAGAGGGGGAGAGTGATGGACTCTCGTATAACCAGCGGAGCCTGCAACGTTGGGAGAAGGATGAAGAACTGGGAGAGCTTTCCACCATCTCACCTGTCCTTTATGCCAACATGAATTTCCCCAGCCTGAAGCAGGATTACCCAGGTTAGTTACTTATCTTTCCCTCCTTTCTTCCTTTGTGTTTGAGGTTCTTTTAATGACCTCTCAGTCAGATTTGTGGAGATGAAAACAATATGCTTCCCTTTTGCTGTGGGCCTGCTGTGCAATAGAAGTCAAAGCCAACTGCTCAAGGATCCCAATCATCATCTTCAAGAAACCAAAGATTGTATGATGCAAAGAATCCAAGTAATGCTGCTAGGATCAAATAAATCTGAAGTGCATTACAACCCATGTCCTTACTTTGGGAGTCCTCTGCTTCCTTTGTCGGTATTATTGTTGTGTATTATCATTGTGTGACCCACTGTTGCCAAATGCTAGTACATTTCATTCAGTTGTGTTATTATGGCACGGGGGTGGGCAACTTTGTCCCACTTACAACCTGTGGACTTGAATTCCCAGAATTCCTGACCAGCCACAGCTCTACATTTGTTAGTTTGGATCAGCTGCCTGTCAGTCTTAAGCTCTATGTTCACTTAGAATAGGGGTGTCAAACACAAGGCCTGCGGGCTGGATCCGCCCCATGGGGTGCTTAGATCTGGCCTGTGGGGCCACCCTGGAAACAGTGAAGAACCAGCCCATGGTGCCTCTGCCAGTGAAAATGGAGCTTGGGAGAGCTGCGCACAGCCCTCCAATCTCTCTGTTTTCGCTGGTAGAATGTTGCAGGAGGCAGTCACAGCAGAAAACAGAGCTCGGGAACCCATTTTCGCTGGCAGAGCGCTCAGGCCACCACCAACACCCCTGACACGAGTGACATCGAGCTGGCCATGCCCCCATCCATGCCCCCATGCCCCTTAATGTCAAACACAACCCTGATGCAGCCCTCAGTAAAATTGAGTTTGACACCCCTGTCCTAGAATAT
>JANHFQ010004436.1:108597-125075 GCA_032468035.1 Aparallactus werneri
GAACCAGATGATCCCTCAGATATATACTCTTCTTCTCCCATCTCCCCAGGAATATCTGGCTTCCCATGTCCCTTAAAACTTTAAACTCTTGTATTCTGCTCTTCCGGCATTGACGATGCTTTTGTCCCTCTGGGGCACTTTCTTTTCCCTTTTCCACAGCAAGCTGAGAGCCAGATCAGCAAACAAACCAAAGTGGAGGTGCTGCGAAGGCCCGACCGCCCCACGCTTCATCTGCGCATACCATCTCAGCCGGGGGTGCTGCCTGGCGCCCCTCAGCCATTGCCATCTCCTTCCTCTGCTGGTTCAGCCCCGGGACAGCCCCTCTATATTAATCACGCTGCAGCTCTGCCAAGTGGGCCGGGTATTGAGTCGCCCAGTGAGCTCTTCCTTAAGCTTCCCTCTTCTGCCACCAGTGCCCAGCCCCCAGTGCAAGTGCCTTTGCACGAGCCCTACGGCATGGCCTCTGCTTGCCCCCCACCAGATCCAGGTTTTCCTTCCCCCTCCTTGGTGGGCCAGAGTCCTACAGTGCCTAGCGGCTTTGTCTCTTCCTCTTCTGCCTCCTCTGGACAATCTCCGCTCCTACCAAACCCTCGTCCGTCCCCGCAAGCTGGAGAGTTGCAGCCCACCCCGCCTGGAACCCCAAGGCATCAGCCCTCCACTCCAGACCCCTTCCTTAAGCCACGCTGCCCCACTGGATCCTTGGAAAACTTGACTGTGCCTGGAAGCCCTCAGCGAGCTGCGCTTCTGCTTTCCCCCCCACCCTTTGGGGAGCAGCAAAAAAAGGGATTGGATATCAAGAAGGAAGAGATCCATGGTCCAGGGATCAACTCCCCTAGTTACAGCTGCAGCTATAGCAACTCCCCTTCCAGTGCTCTCCCCTCCAGTGAAATGAAGGCCCCGGACGTTTTTAAAGCCCCACTCACCCCACGCCAGTCTCAGGTGGAGCCACAAAGCCCAGGTTTAGGGCATCGCCCCGCAGATTCTCACCCTCTGGCTGCTTCCCCACCCAGTCAAGCTGATATCTACAGACAGTCGCCTTACCCAGATCCCTATGCCCAGCCCCCACTCACCCCGAGGCCTCAGCCCCAACCCCCAGAGCCCTGCTGTGTTTTGCCTCCCCGTTCATTGCCTTCAGACCCCTTCTCACGCATACCTGCCAGCCCACAGTCTCAGTCAAGCTCCCAGTCCCCCCTCACTCCGCGTCCTCTCTCCACTGAAGCCTTCTGCCAGTCTCCTGTCACGCCTCGCTTTCAGTCCCCTGACCCCTACTCCCGGCCCCCCTCCAGGCCCCAGTCCCGGGACCCCTTTGCCCCCCTGCACAAGCCCCCTCGGGCTCAAATTCCAGACGTTGGCTTCAAGCCGATGCCTGTCTCCCATAATACCCTGGCAGTTGGGAATTTCTCAGCGGTGCCACCCCCATCTGAGTCCCACCCAAAGACCAGCCAGCAGTCTCAGTTTATTCGTTCTCCTGGTGCCAGCGTCTTTCCCAGTGCTCAGCCACAGATGCGGTTCACCTTCCCTCCCAATGAGCCAGTCAAGAACTCTCCTTCCCAAGGGGTCAACAGCCATTTTGCTCCTGGCAAACCTCAAAGCACAAGCTATGTTTCTTCACCGGGCTTCCACCAGGCTGGGAGCCCTCTGGGCCCAAGCAAGAACACCCCAGACTCTTATACGATCTCTCCGTTACGACCTCCGTCGGTGCTGCCCCAGCAGCCACCTTCACAGCAAGATGGTGCTTTGTCCTTTCTGCCACGAGGAGGCATGCCTTCAAGTGACAAGAGGGAGGAGGGGACAATAGGACCCCCCAGCAGGGAGCTGCAAGAACTGACGTCTGGCCAGGAGGGGGCTGTTGGCAGCAACGCTACCCAGACAGAGATGGAAAAACAGCGCCAGGTGAGTTGATTACAGTGGGGCAGGGAAGTTGGATTTCAGCTTTATGGGAACTAGAGCAGACGGACCAAGAGACAGGAAGGACTTTAATGGCCCTTTTCCCAGTCCAGCTACCTTTTCCCAGTCCAGCTACCTGAGTAGCAGGGAGCAATGAGGTGAAGGAGGGTAGTAAAGAATTACATGTGTCCTGAAGGAGGCAAGAAAGGCAGATTTGCTTAAAGGGCTTCTGAGCACAAGATATTCATAACTCTCTGTGCCCTGTTCCTTTGGTCCTCTACCAGCGTCAGAGGCTTCGGGAGTTGCTTATCCGTCAGCAGATCCAGAGGAACAACTTGAGGCAAGAAAAAGAGAGTGCAGCAGCTGCGGCCACCGGTGTTCAGTCCTCCTGGAATGCTGAGGGCACCGGACCAGCCTTTGAGCAGATCAACCGCAGCATGACTCCTTACCCATCAGCACAGGTAGGCCTGGAGCCACAGAGAGAGACCTGGATCTAACTGCACTGTGAATTGTGGAATCTGACTTTCCATACAGCTTTTGATAACATCACTGAAAGGATTATGTTAGGCACAAAAGATAGGATCCATGCTTGAAGGATCAATTAAACGGATTTACTGGTATTGGTAAGGAATCTTTTCAACTAGTCGTCAGCACCTGGGAAGAGTTACATAAGGGTCGACAACACCTAAGAGGGGATTGGACTTAATTCTCTTGTAGCTATGTAGGGATTCTAGGCTGATCTCCCTTCTCACCCTGGCCTCAGGTTCTGCCATTCCTTCTCTTACAGATTCCATTCAAAGATCTGAAATAGATCCTCTTTCTGACATTGTGGAACAGAGATAATATCAGTGTCTAAATCTTCTCTATCTGTTGTGTGCATAACCTTTTATATGTGCTGCTGGGTTCAGTGTTTAGAAAATTGATACTGCCCTCGTGGGTTAAAGGTGTAGCACTAAATCTGCAATGCCACATTGTGTTAAATCTAGTGAGATAAATGTTCAAATGAATACAATTAGGTGATGGTCCTGAATGCGCTAAACTTTGTACATTATTTATTTTTAATTTATTTATTAAGGTTTTATGCCGCCCATCTCCCCTGTAAGGTGATTCTACATTATGACTTTCCTGAAAGTATTTTACTCTACGTAGAACTCTTACTAACAGAAGAGAATATTTGTAGCCCAGGGTTGAATTGTGGGGTCCTTGGTGCTCTCTAAGCTTGGTTGTTTTCTTGCTCATGTTTCATTACCCAACAAGGTAACATCAACAGTGCTAGTATGATGATGTTACCTAGTTGGGTAATGAAACATGGACAAGAAAACAAGCAAGCTCAGAGACACAGATGACCCCTAGAACTCATACTGTTCTGTCAAGCAATAATAGTCTTGAATGTTGACTCTTCCTTTCCCTAGGACAAGGGACTACTTGGCAGCCTAGGGAGTGCTCCAGGAGGCAGCAAGCTGCCCAGTGGTGTGATGGTACAGGCACCCTACATGCAGGATGAACGATTGGTCCGGCCACCTCCAGCAGCAACACCCTCTGCCATGGATATCAATGGCAGGTAAGGCTCTAGCTGGTGTTAGAAAAGCCAGTCCAGTCACAATGGCAAGGTGGACTGGAGGAAAGAGGCAAAATGTTGATCAAAAGAACTCACTTTCTAGCCAATAGGAGGTACCTTGCTATTTGTGACTCATTCCACCTTCCTTTACACACACACACACACACACACACACACACACACACACAGCCCAAAGCATCCTAGGATTGTGCAGAAATCAGTGATAAAACTATGATACCGAGTAGCAGAAGCAAGCTGTGCATATTATTTATTTATTAAATTTACATTACCGCTCAGTTCTCGACAACCACGAGTGGTTTACAAATGATTTAAACAGGAATTTTTTTTTTTTTAATGTGGCAAACAAAAATGGGTAGAGATGGCAGAATAATAAAACTGGATAAAAACAAACGCTGGTCACACAACGGCCACCTGGTAGGGAAAACTGTCCCCTGTTTTTGAGGATTTCTTCGTATTGGCACCATTATATTACTGGGGGAGGGGGAGTTATTTATATTCATCTATTTAACAAATGTGTAAACTTCCCATCTCGCTGTTTGGGTCGACTCCAGAAAGCCTTTTAGGGTGAATGGTAATAGGTTACCTAACCCACTTTTTAAAAAAATGTCTTCTTTTTCAGGCCATCGGTGACTGCAGCTGCCCAGCCCTTTTATCCCCGCAGTGTCTTCCAAACGCCACCTACACAGCAACAGATGTGGCAGCAGCAGCAGCAACAACAACAGCAAGCAGCATCCATGCGTCTCCCAATCTCTTCACGTTTCCCCCAGCCCCCCACCCAAGACCTAAGTCGACAAACTTTGGGAGGCCTAGCTCCACGCCTGCCTGGTCCTGGTGAACAATTTCAGACTTCCTCTGGCCCATTGGGAGCCCAGTTCATTGAGTTGCGGCACAACATCCCAAAGGGAGTGCTAGGAAGTGGAGCTGGCCCTCCCTTCATCCAACAGAATCTGCAGGCTCGACCCAGATTCTTCCTGCCTGGGAACGACAGCACCAATCAGGCTTTGAAAACTTCTGTTATGCCAGTGCAGGCCCCTGTCCTGGGAAACCAAGGCCTACAATCACAGAAGATCCCTATTTCATCCTCTCTTCAGGGTTCAGAGATGAGCAATAATCATCACTCTCATGCCAAGGCCATTCCCCAGTTGATACTGCCCCCCGGCAACATGGAAGTGCGACATATCGCAGCTCGAACACCCTCTTCTTCTGTCCCTAAAGATGTACCCCTCACCTCAACTAACATTGATTCTACCCCAGCCACTGGCAAGAATCAGCTAAATCTAGTCAGTAGGCCATTAGCTTGCGAGGTCCCAGTGGAACCCGATTTAGATGACGAGTTTGATTCTCACAAGGATCTTGTTGAAGATGACGATGACTTGGCCAACTTAAGCCTTGATCCAGATGTTGCCAAGGGTGATGATGATCTTGACAACCTGGATAACCTGGAAACCAATGACCCACACCTCGATGATTTATTAAATGGTGATGAGTTTGATTTGCTAGCATACACAGACCCAGAGTTGGATACTGGTGATAAGAAGGATATCTTCAATGAGCATCTGCGGTTGGTGGAATCTGCCAACGAAAAGGCTGAACGTGAGGATCGGCTTAAAAAAGAACCCTCCGTAAGTCCCTACCTCAAGGATGCTCCTACTGGCATTGGCAAGCCAGATGAGCAGAAGGCACCATTAATGCCCAGAGACGATGTTCCCAAAGTGAAAGAGGGACTTGGTCTTCTCCAAGTTCCCTGTTCATCTTCTGCAAGGGTCTCTCCATCCCCCATCCTTGCAACCTTCAAGGCCCAAAGTGACCTGCTGGACAGCAAAATGGCTAGCCTGCCAGCTGATATCAAACCCAAGGTAGAGGGAGGGTGTTTAAAGTCCTCATCCTGCCAGTTTAACACTAACACTGTAGAGAAACAACCCGTGAAATCTGAAGGAGCAGAGAAAATGATTGCTACCTTAGGAGTCAACATCAAAACCAACCAGAATCTTATGAGTCCCGGTGGAGTGCAACTTGGCATGACTCAGTTCCACAGCAACAATCACCCTCCCATATCAGATAAGGTCCTCTACAGCACCCAAACTCGTCCATCGCTTATTCCTGTCTCAATGCCCAACAACACTAACTCCATCCTGGAAAAGTTTGAGCTAGATGGAGGACCCTTGAGTCTGAGTAGTGGTCAGCAGCATTCTCCGGCTGATGAACTAGACAAAATGGAAAGCTCCTTGGTGGCCAGTGAGCTCCCTCTCCTGATTGAAGATCTGCTGGAACATGAAAAGAAGGAACTGCAGAAGAAGCAGCAGATGTCTGCCCAAATGCCAGGGGGTTCCCAACACCTCCAGCCCCACACTGTATTGGCACATCCTGCTCCCCCTTCCCAACCTCATGATGGGCAGCTGGTAAGCCCTCAGCAACAGCTTCAGTTGAGCATTGTGGCCAGACCACAGGGCATGGTGGGCAACCAGCAACTGATGCAGCAGCAGCAACGTCTGGCTGGTCCCCAGCAAAACCAAGGGCTAGCACCACACCTGGCAGTGCCTCAGAACCAATCTCAACTGCTTACCCCTCAGCATGGCATGCAGGCAACTCATAGCCAACAGAACCAACAGCAGCTCTTAGCCCAGAAAAATATGCAAGGTGTCCAGCAGCAGCAGCAGATGATGGGACTTAAACCTCAGCAAATTGTGATGCAGCAGCAACAGCAGCAACAGCAGCAGCAGCAGCAGCAGCAGCAGCAGCAGCAGCAGCAGCAGCTGGCTAACAGTTTCTTCCCTGATACTGGTATGTGTCAGGTGCAAAAGATCAGGACCACATGCTAGTTCCAGTTAAACGTTATTTCTAATCATGCCTGTACACAAGCATCTACTCAGATAATGGTTAGCACTAACTTGGCATTATATAAGGACCAATGGAATTCAAGAGGGTTTGATTTGGTCCATTTGCGGTTATATAGAGACTCTAGGCCAGGGGTGTCAAACTCACATTGTCGTCACATGACATACTGGGACTTTCTCCCCCCCTTCGCTAAACTGGGCATGGGCATGGCCAGCTCATGACGCATCCGGCCCATGGTCCAGGAGTTTGACAGCCCTGCTCTAGTCTGATTCCTCTTTTGACTCCACCCCCAGATTCTACCACTCTCTCTTACATGATGGGAACTATATCAGCCTATTTATTTCATTTTGACCAGGACATGCCAAGTTCTTAATTACCATTATGCAAGTTCTGTTTAAATTGCAAGTTAAAATTTGTTATTCCAATTGTAGGGGTTAACAGACAAGGAAACATTTGGAGAGCTGAATCACATGGCATTTTCAATGCAGTTTCATCAGGCCAAACCTGATTTAATTCAGGTTTAAGTCTTTTCTTAATCTGCTAAGAAAAGCACATAGTTTAACATGAATCACAAGTATCCAAGAGTGCAACACGTGTGTGTGTGTGTGTGTGTGTACATTCTGTTTTAAATGTGATATGAGCAAATCAGCCTAGATCACTCCTAGCCTTTAATTTCACCTTATCACTCCTATCTACTAACTTAAATATTTTCAGCCAACTGGGAACTATGCAGCAGCACATCTGAGGAGTGCATCAAAATTCCATAGGACATATCTATATGTAACTATGTATACAAAGAAAATATCATATCATTCACACATGATTTATGCACATGAAGGAGAGAATTAGAAAAAATTACTTTTACCATGTGATCTTAGTTTTACAGAATTAATTCACTCTGAATTTGGAGCTGTTGCATGGTGAGTTCAATTTACTCCCATATTAGGCTGAAGCTGCTGTAGATTGGTGGTGATGTTTATTTGAGTTTACTGAATGTAAACGATAGAAATCCAGGTGATCACTAAATGGCAGCAGAGAATTAGAATTGAATATTTCCAGCAAGTCTTTAGCAAGGAGTGGTTTTCCGGTCAACTAATTGTTTATTTTAGTGAACTATGCGTTAGATCACAAATGCTTTTAATATTGAGATAACAGCAATGCATAGCCTCCTCATGTGTTGGTCTCTTTTCTCTCTTGTTTGTACCTCCCACCTCCTGTCCCCCATGTGCCTGTAAAGATCTAGATAAATTTGCTAGTGAGGACATAATGGATCCCATTGCCAAAGCCAAGATGGTAGCTCTAAAGGGTATCAAGAAGGTCATGGCACAAGGCAGCATTGGGGTTGCTCCAGGCATGAACAGGTAAGCAGAAAACCAGAGAAGGGCTACTCTATCATATGTAGCAGAGTGTCTTTAATTTTCATTTGATTGTTGAAGAGGTAATCATTATTATTAATATTACATGAATGTTCTGGAAGCAAAGGCAGTGGCTTTCTAGTGATGGCTCCTGATGTGATACTTACATTCAATACTGAAAACATAAAAAGGACATTTGTCTCTTCCTATCTTTTGAAGGAAGTCCTTGCTTAACAACCAGTTGCTTAGTTGCTAAGCAAAATCACTTAACGGTTGTTAAGGTTCCAACAGACCCCTCAAAAGCTACTTATGACCCAGTCCCGAAATCACAGCTGTTGCACCACTCCCATGGCTGTTTGTCGCTACAACTGACCACAGAAATGCTGCAGCGTTCCTGCATCTAATCTCCCCCACCAGGTCCCCTCAGGCCTTTCCCCACCATCACTGGGGTCTCCACAGCATTTTTCTCCCCCATTATGTCCCTGCAGGACTTGGGCCTCCTCTCACCCATCCTCTGTCACTGATTGCACACTTTGAAAATCTTTGGAGTTCTGGAGCTTTCTGCAGTGCTGTGTAACTTGGGTGGCCTCATGGCACGTTTCCAGAAGCAGCTACCATTTTCTACGTGATCCGAATTGAATGCGGCCACTTGGAAAATGGTGGCTGCTTCTGAATTACACCATGCAGCTGCCTGACAAAGCAGTCCTTCCACGGTACTGTTGCACAGCACTACATGTGCCTCCTTGAAAGCTTTCACCAATCAGGAAGGGCATGAATCGAATGAATAGGTGACCAAACTCACACCTTGTTTGCTTCCTTGGGGCCAAGAGGCTGCACGTGCGCCCAGATATCTCCACAGGTCCTGTACTAAGGCTAGCATCAGTTGGAAACAAACATTTTGTTTGCGCTTTTGGTTCGGTTGATGTGCCAACAATTTACCAGAGTTTTTGTGGATTCCCCAATAATCTAACTTTATTCTCGAAGCAGTTTAATCTGCTCAGCATAGAAATGAGCATTGAAATCAATTGGCTAACATAAAAGCATTATAAATTTGTTTGGTAGGGGTTTTTTTTGCACTGACTGAAAAACTTTCTTTAATTCCTGTTGATATTTTAAATTTTTTAATTTCCCTCACCAAGCAACACAAACAATAATCCAGGTCCTTCTGTTTACCTTACATGCATCCCAAATTATCTGAATATTAGTTGGATTGCAATTATTTTTTTAAAAAATGATAATATTTGTTGTCTAATATAAGTAGGAAAATTATTACGTTATCACAGAAGTATTAAAATTCTACCATGAACTAACGTTTTTAAATTGAAGTGTTTCTATGACTGAAGCTTCATCTGATACAACAGCCTTAGAATCTAAAACACAATCTAATAGAAGGCAAAATTTTAAAAAATCACGAAAAATGTGTGGCATGGGAAGTAAATGTATAATCCATAGTGGTGGGATAAAGTTTATGACAAATATATACAGAATTAAGTGCATGGAAACAAGCATAAAACATTTTTAATTGTGATTAGAAGTACATTTTGGGTAGGATATTCCATAATAAAATCAAAGGCATAATTGAGATCGCCACCAAAAATTACAAAGTCGTGTTGAATTATCTAGCTGCTATCAGTCCCAGACAATGTGGTCGTTAATGAAGGAAGATGGGAATTGCAGTCCAAAAACTTAACGGAGGTCTAGATGTTGCCCATCCAGTCCTAGGCTAATACTAGCTGTATCCATTGTATTTATGTGGTATCTTCCAATCACTCTGTGACCTGCATCCTTCTAGGCAACAGGTCTCCTTGCTGGCTCAGAGGTTATCTGGAGCTTCATCTTCATCTGAAATGACAAATCACATTTTACCTGTAACTGGAGGGCAGGTGAGCAATGATTGGCAGGCCGCGTGAGATTTTCTATTGGTGGGCTTGTGTCAGGTGCAACCAGACCCACATGTGCAGAGTTCAAACTAATTGCTTTATTTTATTCTGCCTGTAATACAGGATCTTCCCCAACTCTGGTAGCCTTCTCCTGGGAGCTATTACATAAGGTTCCAAGGAACCTTGGGGGGTGGGGGGAGGTGTTGGTCCTAGCCCTTTTGCAGTTGCGCAGTGACTCCAGGCTGACTCTATGCTTGATCCCTCCTCCCTGCCAGGCTGAATGGTTCTGCACAATTCTGCAGTGGAGAATAAGGGCTTTGGCTAGAGATGCTACAGAGGGAATAGTAGGTGGAGATTCATTTTTAGCCATAAAAGTTTTATTAGGTTAAAGTTATCTCAAGAGGAAGAAGGTGTTCTTTATCCACTTTGAGGTAGTTTGTGCATAAATGAAATGGCTATTGTAAAATATTTAAAAAGGTGAGACTGCTTATAGTCCTTACAATTGTAACATTCCTTGCAGGAGCGCAACAGTGATCCAGCACAGGCTCGTCCAAACCCTCCAACCTTTGCTCAAGGTGTCATCAGTGAGTAGCTGGCCGTCTAGGCTGGGTTCTGCTGGGTTGTGTTTTTCTTTAAAATCTCTTCTTGCTCATCTTAACAGTCATTTGCTGAGATCATTTTGGATTGCTTAATTGGGCATAACTGTTGCTTTCTGGTTCCAAGTACAATTTCTGTGCTGTGGAAACATTTCTGTTCATGAAAGCGTGGAAGGTTGAAACCAAAGGCTAGCAACACAATTCTTATTTGTATTGGCTTGTTGTGTTAAAACCAGGCATCCATGTTCTTTCAGCTGTACATGGAAAGTCAAGGAAGGTGTGGGTAGATGCCTTTCTTGGGAAATAACTAAGAAGGAACTTTGTCAAGGTCCCACATCAGTTCTCAGCAGAGCCTAAGCTATCTGCTGGGAAATTTAGGAGTTTTGAAGTAATGGACCAAATTGGACATACTACATGCTAAAGAGAAAATGAGGAATTGTTTGGAAGCATACTTCCTAACCTGCATTTTTATATATTGCATCTCCAATTGCTATAAAAACAGACTGGCCGAAGTCTGATGAAAAATAATACGCAACCTTGAAAATGACTGTTGTCATTCAGTCATATTTTCTTTTTTAGTCTACATGCATTTGGTAGAGCCATATAACTTTGTAAAGCACTTACTGGATGCTAGTTGGCATGCTGAGAAAAGGAAGAGAAATGTCTTGTCATTGTTAGCTCTATTGAATAAGTCTGTTTGCCAATACAAATAAGCAATTTTAAGGGAAGTTAATACTTTGTGATGTTTCTGGGGTGCCTTAGTTACCCACAGATATGCCTGAACAGGAGAACGGCTTTCACCCCAAGCTAGCCTGTCGCATTGAAATGTGATTTGCTGAATTCTGGCTTAGTGTAATGTGTGAAATCTGCCATTGTAGTTTGATATCCAGGCGTTATCACAGTGAACTGTGTAAACCAGGTTATTATGACATTCAAGAAACCATGTCTTAATTAATAACATTAACATTAATAATAATGTTAATATGATGGAGGCAGCACTTAATACAGCACGTTTCTAGCTTTTGAGTTCCTTCTTTCTGCTCCTGAGATAATAGTCCCACTAATGTTTGCTCAGTGCCTTTTTCTTTATCCAGGTTCCTTACTGTTCCTTGCACGCCCCAAAAAATAGTCCCGAAAATCTGAAGTAAAAGGAAAAAAGCCTGAATATTTTAATATCAAACAAGTAGATGTACCTATCCTGTGCTGCTTCCTGCAGTATTCGGTCTTGACTTGTTGCAGATGTTAGCAATTTTTGTTTTTCCCTATGCAAGGCATGATTCACAGGCATGGCTCTCCAGCTACCCAAATCCTTGCCTTCTGTTTCTATCTCCAGATGAGGCTGATCAGCGTCAGTATGAAGAGTGGCTTTTCCACACCCAGCAGCTTCTCCAAATGCAGCTAAAGGTGCTGGAGGAGCAAATCGGGGTGCACCGGAAGTCCCGCAAGGCCCTGTGTGCCAAGCAGCGGACGGCTAAAAAGGCCGGCCGTGAATTCCCGGAGGCTGACGCTGAAAAGCTGAAGCTAGTAACTGAGCAACAGAGCAAGATCCAAAAGCAGCTGGATCAGGTATGTTCCAGTATCGGGGCTCTGTAGACACCCAGTTCCTGATTTGACCAAGAAAGTGGCACACATGCCTGTGTCTGTGTGCACACGTGTACAACATTAGCAGGACCTAGATTATTTATTCATGTATATTTTTGCTCAGTAACCCAGAGCTCTATGTGTGGTTTCAGTTATGGCTACCTATGGAAACAGAACCAAAATAATGTAACAATGGGTGAGATGGGCAGACACAAATTGAATAAATAATATAATAATAATAATAATAATAATAATAATAATAATAATAATAATAATAATAATAATAATAATAATAATAATAATAATAACAACCTTTAAGAACAAGAGACTTGTTGTTTCCTCTGGAGTGAGAGACACTAACAGAGGAAGAGTTTGAACAAATTAAGATGAAGATCAATCAATCAGAGCTGAGAGGGACCTTGGAGGTCTTCTAGTCCAACCCCCTGCTCAAGAAGGAGACCCTACAGCATTTTAGACAGGTGGCTCCTCCTGTCTCTTCTTAAAAACCTCCAGTGATGGGAGCACCCACAACTTCTGAAGGCAAGCCATTTCGTTGGTTCATTCGTTGGTTCATTCAGCCGCCCCGAGTCCCAGGAGAGGGGCGGGGTATAAATTCAATAAATAAATAAATTCTTCTCACTGTTAGGAAGTTTCTCCTTAATTCCAGGCTCCCGATTGAGATGTCCAGTGAGAACAAGGAGGGGGGAATTACCTAGTGAACTGGGGCAATTGCTAGGTGGAAGAGCAAGTGGAGACCGTATATTTTCAGTGGGGAGGTTAGGGTTCAGAGTGACACAAATCTCTATCCTTGGCACTTCTGAGCAAAGAGAGGTGCCCTCTCCTGGGGAAGAGAAAAGGAGATAAGCCACAGAGTTCCTTCTGACATTCTCTTTCCCACTCAACAGGTCCGAAAACAGCAGAAGGAACACACCAATCTCATGTCTGAGTACCGCAACAAGCAGCAGCAGCACCAGCAACAAACCTCCACGGTCATGGCCCTCAGCCCCTCCCAAAGCCCTCGTCTCATGAACAAGCTTCCCGGCCAGTTGCTTTCTACTCACGGCCTCCAGCAGGGGACACAAAGCCTGCCCGGTCAGGCGGGGGGCCTTCGCCTCCCTCAGGCCACACCCATGGCTGTGCAACAGAGCTTACCGTTCATGAGCCAGCAACAATCCCCGTTGCCACCACCATCCGGGGCCACCCCCGCCAGCAATTTCTTTCCCGGCAACCGCCTGTTACAGGAGAGGCAGCTGCAGCAGCATAGACTGCAGCTGGCTCAGAAGCTGCAGCAGCAGAACTTCATGGGACAAATGACAATGCAGCAGCAGCAGCAGCAGCAGCAGCAGCAAGGCATGATGGGACAGCTGTCTGTGCAACAACAGCAGCAGCAGCTTCAGCTTCAGCAGCAAAACCTGATGGGACAGATATCTGTGCAGCAGCAGCAGCAGCAGCAGCAGCAACAAAGCACAATCGGTCAGTCTGGTTTGATGGGTCAGCCGCCGCCGCCACCACCACCCACCCCGCAGCCAAATCAGAACCTGCTCCCTAAGCAGCAAGGGTTGCTGAACAGCCAGCCAGGAACTGTGATCCAGCAACTCTCTCCACAGCAACAGCAGCAGCAGCAGCAGCAGCAGCAGCAGCAGCAAGTCATACTAGGGCACTCCATGCTACAGCAGCATCAGGGTGTGTTAAGCCACCAGGCTGCCCAGAGGCCAATGCTGTTGACTCCTCAGCAACATCGAACCCTGGGTTGTCCTCAGCAGCTGGCCCAGCAGACTCAGGGGATGATGGGGCACCGGCTTCTTTTGTCTCCTCAGCAGCAGCAGCAGCCGCCGCCGCCGCCACTAACACCACACCCGGCAGGGCTGCTTGGCCAGCAGAGGTTGCTAGGCCAGCAGCAGCAGCAGCAGCAGCAGCAGAATTCCCTTGCCCAGCACCAAGCCCTCCTCAGCCAGGGGCAGGGCACACAGCCAGGAATGTTGTCCCAGGCTCCTCCACCAAGTGCCCTTAGCCAAGGGCAGGGCATAGCCCCCGAGCCTATCCAGCACTTTGCGCAGCAGGGGTCTCTGAACCAGCCGCTGCACTCAAGTCAGGGAATGCAGCCAGCCCTGCCAGCACAGCAGCAGCAGCAGCAGCAGCAGCAGCAGCAGGGCTTGGCTGTGAAGGAACAGCAGGGAGGGCCGGAAGGCTCCAGCGTCCTTCCCCAGGAGGGAGCGGTCCTGCAGCAGCAGCAGCTTCGGCCCCATTTAGGAGGTCAAGAGCTGGGAGGGCAGATTAATCCCCCTGACCAGCAAGGGATGCCTAGCCACGGAGCCCCTTTGCAAGAGCAGTCCTCTCAGCTGATGCTCCAGCAGCACGGGGAACCCCAAAAGCAGCTGGCTGATCTGGGCCAAGCACAGCAGCTTCACCTGGACTCTCAGCAGAAGAGCCTGCTGGGCCCTCTGCAGATGCAGATGCAGCAACAGCAGCCCAACAGTAACCTGCAGCAGCAAGGCAGCCATCTGCAGCAGCCCCTGCGGACTCACCAGACAATGGATGGTATCTTGCAGCAAGAGGTGTCTCCTCAGCAACCGCCACACCACCACCATCAGCACCGGGAGGCTCCTCAGCCTCCCCACTTGCTCAGTCAACAGATGGAGCAGCAAAGCCAGGGGCAGAACACCATGGCTCCACAGCAAAGGATTGTGGGCCAAAACCTGGAACAACCTTCCAAAGGCTTACCGGGCCAACTTGTGCAACAGCAGCAGCAGCGCCTTCAAAGCCCAGCTGGACCTTCCAAAACTCCTGGGTTGATCATGTCCTTGCAGCAGCAGCAACAGCAGCAACAGCAGCAACAGCAGCAAAGCATGATGGTTCCACAATCATTCCCCCAAGGCCAAAACTTCCTGGCCAGCCCTGTCATGGGTCAGATCCGGGCTCAACTTCAGGGAGTCATCTCTAAAAACCCACAGCTCCGGAACCTCACTCCTCAACAACAGCAGCACCTACAGGCTCTGCTCATGCAGCGGCATCAGCAGACTTTGCTGCAGCAGAACCAAGCCTTGCGGCAAGGCAGCCCTTACCCAGGGCAGGCCCAGGTGTCATTGGACCAGGGCCGGCCAGCTGCTCCACAGCTTCCCCTCCCCAGCTCCATGGGACAGCAGATCCTAAGGCAGCCCCCTCCTGCTGTATTCCAGTTTCGTTCAGAGCAGGGATTTGCTGCCTCCGCTGAGCACCAGAGGGTCCCAGTGAACCAGCAGGTGGCCACCAGTCCTCACCAGCAGGTGGCCACCAGTCCTCACCAGCAGGGGGCACCAAGGCTTCCGACTCCTCAGACTCCCTCCGTTCCCTTGAGCGTTGCTGGTATGGCCTCTCTACCACCGCAACAGCCCAGTCCTTCAGAGCCAAAGAGACCATCCCCATTGCTCCTGGCTAAAAGCCCTGAACAGCAGCCGGCTCCCAGCCAGAAACACCAGCCAACCACTCCCAGTCCCCTGCTCTCCCCTAACACAGTGCTTTTCGTTCCAAACGCAAAGGAAACGGCTCTTGGCCCCAGGAGCCTCAAAGACTCAGTGTCTCCCACCAAAGTGCCCATGGAGCCAGCAGCAGTCAACGGGCAGATGAGGGAATTGGCTTCCTTAGTCGTGGGAAAAGCTTTGCCCCAACCAGGAGACCCTCCCCTTGTTTGTATCAAACAGGAACCCAGGGAAGAGGTATCCCAGTGTGCACTGATGAGTGGTCCCCAGCCAGTCAAGCGGGAAGCAAACGGGGAGCCCGTCTCACAAGCAGCCACTGTGGCTGCTGCTGTTGCCGCTGCTGCTGCCGCTGTTGCAGTGCCCACTAACAACAACAGCCTCAGCCGCACTGAAGCCGGCCATCTCTTGCTACAGAAATTGCTACGCGCCAAGAACGTCACGCTGGGGACTCAGCGCTCGGCTGATGTCAACGGGCACGTGGATGGCAAATTTGCTGGGATGGAGGGCCGATTGCAGATGGCGCCAGATGTTCGGGAGGTGAGCATAAAGGGAAAGGGAATAGCGGCGGCCGCAGTTGCAGAAATCTCGGCTTTTTGAGCCTACCTACTTTTGAGATAATCCTGGGGTTAATGAATAGCCGAATTGAAAACTGTATCTGAAAGTCAGTCCCCCTTACCCAATGGCAGAAAAGGTATTTTTGGCTGGATGGAATGGATTTAATAGCTAAGAATCGATTGAAAAAGCTTAGGAGACCTTTCTGGAGAAGAAATCCTTTATAAAAGAAGAGAGGCGTGACGTAGCCATCTTCAGCATTTAGTGGGCATCGCTTCTCTGCCGCTGGCTAGTTTGAGCCACCCTTTTATTATTGAGTGGTTAACAGTCACAATTGGGGGAGAGATAATATCACTAAAAGGGGCTGAGTCAGAATGTCCAGAGTCCCTCCAACTCACCCCAAAATAACCCAGAAGGAAGTGTTTTGTTTTATTTACTTATTTATTTATATCCTGCCTTTATAATATTGACAAATAATTTTAAAGCAGCAAACAGATCCAACATATTTTCCTCCTCCTGTTTTCCCCATAGCAACAACCCTGTGAGGTGCGTTGGGTTGAGAGAGAAGGAGGGGGGGGGACTGGCCCAATTTGGTAGTATAATTTCTGCATATCTAGGTGCTCACATGAGGCTGCAGGTGGCTCCTTTGGCCTTTTGGACAGGCTTCAAATGTCTAGGGAGATTCTCAGTCATCCAGGTCATGGTTGTTCCAAAGGTGCTTTTCCAAAAGGCAACTGGACTTCCAAAACATTTTCCTT
>JANHFQ010004437.1:43095-57715 GCA_032468035.1 Aparallactus werneri
ACTTGCCTTAATTACAGGCAGCTGTCAGTGAAGTGCAAACACAAATTGGAGCACTTAGCTCACTGAGCCACTTACGGTTCTTTGAAGTAGTTGTGGGTTTTGCGTGCTCGGAAGAGAATGAAACTAATGCCAGAAGTTCAACAATATGGACAAGTCTCTTAGAGAAGTCAGACAAAGTGTGTCTCCTCCATAAACAATATGGGGGAAATAATTTACAGAAATCTATACAGGATTGGTCATCAATAAACACTGTGCTAGGTCAATAAAAACTGTGCTGGGTGTTGGAATTCCTGAACATCTGATGACAACTGGTCTATTAGATTAGGACTGTTGGTTGAGCTACCAGGACCAGTAGCTGCAAGACTATTAGAAGAAAAGGCATTTGTTCACTGCAAATATATGAGGAATGAAAACAAAGGTATAATGATTGGTTGTTATAAATGAAGTCCAATAAATAGAGGATATTAGAAAACAATGCAATGGTTCTAGAAAAAAAAATCTCAAATCAGAAAGAGCAGAAGAGGAGCTAAGCAAAACAACACCAATTTATAATATGAAATAAAGAATTTACAGTAGCAGAATTGGAAGAACTGCAAAGGTTTACCCAGGGTAAAGAAACTGAAACCTTGCCAGAAGAAGTTCAGGCTGCAGCAGCAAACCAGGGAGATTTGGCAGTAGAGGAAGCCAGCATAGTTATTGAATTGTTTTCATTCTCAAACTAGACACCTTGACCTCACCCTTCTCAGAAAGAACAAAGCCCTCTAACTAAAACAGAAGAATTGAAACAAGTAATAACTGAGCATCTAGAACAATACAAAAACAACAGCAAAAGGTTTCCTGCATTGAAGCTGGTCACACACACAAAAAAAACACAGCTAGCACAAAAAAGCAAAAGATGCCAATACTATAATATTAAATATAAGCACCAGTTCATTGCAAGAAGCAAACCAATCCCCTTGTATACAGTACAAGGTATAACTACTGTAAATACCTTGTATGTAAAATAAACAAAGAAGAAAAAGATAAATGGGGCACCACCAAAATGAAAGACCAAGTTGGAAAATAAGATCAGCAAGCTGTGATCAAATGCAAGCAAGCTAGAACAGATGAAAAAAGAAGAAGCTAAAGAACAGCAAAGCAAAGCAAAGAGTACCTGATCAAGAAGCACCACCTAGAAATATGGAAGATCAAGGAAGCACTAGAAATAATAAAGCAACAGATTAAAGCTACAAGCCAAGAAATCAGCAGGTAAATAACCTTGAATTGCACACTAGAAGCTTTGATTAGACAGGCAGAACAAAAAAATAATGACAATGAATCATGCCCTTTATCCATTCAGCAATGTTGATAGACTCTACTTAACAAGGAGCATAGGTGAGCATGGAATACTTCAGGTACCCCAGATCATTGAGGAAGAAAAAGAGCATTGGAAAAATACCTGAAGGACACCGAAGAAAATGCACTAAAGCTAGTACACCATGAAGGCTTACTGAATACTCAAGAGACTAAACTGGTCTACAAGAAAGACGAAATGAAGAATAGAAAAGAGACAAGGGAAGGCAAAGCAAAACATAGCCAGTACACACACAAACACACACACACACACACTTACAGGTAAAGCAGATAACAACAAGGCCTGGAAATAACTAAGAGCAGGAAAGTTGAAGAAAGAGACAAAAGCGCTAATTCTGGCTGCACAAGACCAAGCCTTAAGAATAAATGCATACAAAACCAGAATTGAGAAGAAGCAAGAGACAGCAAATTCCACCTAGGGAAAGAAGCTAAAGAAACAGTGGACCACCTACTTGGCTATGCAAAAACTGGGACTTTACATTCAACAGATAAATGCCTGTCACATAACAACCCAGAGTTAAAATTGTTAATAAGAAAGACAAAAATGTCTGGATAGTAGACGGTTGCAGTACCTGGAAACAACAGAAAAGAATATAAAGAACTGGGGCGAAATTACAAAGGCCTGCAAATAGAAGTAGAACAACTGTGGCAAAAGAAAGATACTACCAACAGTAATAGGTACGTTGAGTACAATCCCAGAACTACTGAAGTACCATTTGAACACCATCTGCATTGACAAACCCTCTTCAGTCAATTGCAAAAGGCAGTTTTACTCAGCACAGCTTACAACATGAGACAATAACTGTAACACCATCAAACAACAGCATCTGTCTATCCCAGATCCTTGAGAAGAACTCGATAAGTGGACAAGAATGCCAAATCCAGTCTAAACATTTGGCTGACTATGTGACCAACCAAATAATTTTAAAAAAAAAAAAAATCTATGCAGACTTTTTTCCTAGACAAAGTTTGCTTTGATTATTTGAGAGAGAAAACAGATTAGTCTCTTTCCATGGCATGCTGTAAGGTAATATTCCCCCTCCCAATTTGTAATTAATCAGAGGAAAACAAGACATGAAGCTGAATGCAGCTGAAATCTATATAACAAGAGGACATGTTGATTGATCTGGACTCTCCAAGAAAAACAGTCTCATGCAAAATAACCTATATTCAAATAAAGGCTATAGGAAACTAATATTTTACTAAAACCTCATGTGCATTACATTTTCTCAAGATTTTTGTAATAACCACTTACAGTAAATCAGTTCATTGCTACCTGCACCTTTATTAGTTGTACTACAGCTTATAAGAAAAAGAGGAGTTCCTTAAAGTCACTTAAAAAGGTCACTTATAAAAGAAATGGGATCCAGAGACTTTCTGATCTACAGCTGCATTGCTTAGCTTCTATTAACTCTCCACACTAAATAAAATATTCCAAAAATTTATTCCTTTCCACATCTAGTTCCTCAGTTTCCAACTCATACTGCTTTATGTTGACAAAGTACTGGACAAAATAATCCCCCAGCGCTTCCCTGATGGACTCATCTTCTTGGAGAGCTACAAGAGCATCTTCCAGCTTCAGAGGGATCATGCCTGCTTTCGTCAGAGTGGAGCTCTGGATCTTCCCTGAGGCCTCCTGGAACGTGAGCTTTCTCTTTACCCCATCCAGACCTGCTGCGATTGTAGCTGAGAGCACCAAGTAAGGGTTGGCCGTGGCCGAGCCCAGTTGATTTTCTATCCAGGTCCCCTTGTCACCATGATTTTGGATGTTAAATGCACAGCTGTTGTCATTCCATGCTCCCTTGGCAACCACAGCCTCTTTGGAGCCTTTGCTACACCCGTTATAGCATTTGCGGCAGGTGACGGTGGGGGCCATCAGGCAGCTGAGAGCTGCAGAATGCGTCAGTAACCCAGCCAGCCAATTCTTCCCTATCTCAGTTAGGTCTGGGACATCAGAAGCAAACAAATTATGCCGTCTGCTGCTGTCCCAAAGGCTATGGGTCAGAATGCCAGAATTACAGAATCCATTCTCGGTGAAAAAGCTGGCAATATAATTGTACTTTTTGGCTACTTCTTTAATGCCTGTCCGGAAAGTAAAGGCACTGTCCGCTGCACCCAGGCCAAACTCTGGGTGAAAAGAGATCTCCATCTGGCCAGGACCAGCTGAGGACGAGAAGCTTTCAATGTTTGCCCCAGCATGATACATGCCATCCATGAGTTCCTGGATGAAGGACTGGTCATGATTGCTGAGTAGGGTAGCAGCGGGAAAAGAGATTGTCTTTGAGTTGACAATTTCAACAATGCCATAGAGGCAGAATTCATAAGTGAAGGCAGAATACAGCGCAAAGCCATTGTCCCGGAGCCGATTCAACTGCTGCTTGGCAATGTGCCGGGGCGACGTCAAGAGAGGGTTGCCCATCACCATAAAGGGATCGCAGATCACTCTTGCTGTTTGTTCCGTCCATGGCAAGATCCGGAATGTTGATAAATCGGGTCTCAGGATGATGTCGCAGTTAAAACTGCTTGCAGGAACGTGGCATGTCTCGTGGTCCCCTGGATTCAAGGTCAGTTCAAGGTAGCCTTTTGGCATGGCAACTCCATAGATCGCTTTGGTCTAAACAGAAGGAAGAAGAACAGAGGCTGTGCTTTGGATGGATTAAATAATCCCTAAATAGCACTATCACATTGATAGATTACATTTATGAGGAAAACCTCTGAAGTTTCAGAAGGAACCATATCCAATTGTCTAAGGGAAAAGCCATACCTGTAGATTTTCAATCAGAAACTTCTTTCAGCCAAGTATGACCATTAGGAAGACATTAGGAGTTGACATGGGATGTGTGAATGCATGTTGGTATGTGTATGCTTGTAAGTGTGTGCTTGTATGTATATGTGGGGTGGGGAGACAAAAGTCTCAATAAATAAGCCATAATGCTACTAAGAAAGGGACTTAAGGTCTCTGGGTCCAGACCCCACAACCAAGACAGTTCCCAAATGACCTTGGGAAGCAGAAAATGAAAGGATGGTGACATAAAGGTCTGGTAACACACCAGTTAGCATGACTATAGTGTTGCATTATGGAACTAATGCTGTTCACTACATTTCTGAGAAAAAATACCAATTGGACCAAGCTTCTCCACGAATGCAGATATTCATTTTAATTTATGATTTTATTTTTTTAAAATGTGTTCAGCTACAAAAGAACCTGAAGCAAGTTCAATTTCATTGTCGCCTTAAGTGCTTTCTGGGTAGAAAGGAAGATTAAAAATGGAAATAATAATGATGATGATAATGATGTTAACAATGTAGCAATATTATAAGCGAGTTTAAAATTGGAGTTTCCACATGCCTAAAGTATTTCATTTCTCAAGGCTTATTTCATCGTATTTTGCTAATATTAGGGAGGTAGAAACAATCTTAAAGGAGGGAATGGCAGTGAAGAGAGAAGGGATATTAGCTGTGTATATCATAACTGAAACAATACCTTTGCAATTTTTAATGAGAACCCTCATAAGATCATTATGTCAAGAGTATAAAATTACTTTCCAGCACCATTTCTTCTTTGAATTCCTTTGTAATGTCCTCCTTGAAAGATGGTGATAGTAGTTAAGTTTTATGGAGGACATTCTTAAGAAGTCATCTAGGCTGACTATGATGGAACTGTTTCCATCAAATTTGGAATGATCTGTAGGGATGAACTTTTCAAGACATGGAGAAGAGCTGCAGCCAAGGTAATGGGCAGATAAAAAGCACCTTAGCCCACAGAAAGAATGTAGGTATGGCAAACATCTCAGAAAGAACTCTCTAGTTTCTTGGGCTGTACAGGTGAAAGGAGAGAAATGTACTTTTAGACTTTCAAGATTCTCTTAATGTAACCTTACAATAAAGTAGAGTTAGTTCATCTGAATATGCCTCTTGTCTGTGTCACCCTGCAAGGCTGATAAAATTTTACCCAATATACCATGCACCAAAAAATGGCAATACGCAGTGAATTGGTAAGATATCCAAAGCCCTACAGACTTCTAAAGGCCACTCTATATAAAATAAATGTTTTCCCTCCTCAGATTACAAATAATATCTTACTGCTAAATCTGAATTTAAAAACAAAGATTTTATCCATCACTGTTCTTGGCCTTTGAATAATATTTGGGAGTCAGTGAATACTTGATTGAACTTAAAATAGGTTGAACTGTTGCAGATGTGTTTTATTGCAAAATCTTTAAACCTTTTAACACAGCCTGTGTAGCAGCAGAGTGCCTGACATTCTGAGTTTTATTATTCAAATTGCAAAACTAGCTAAGCCAGGTAAAAGACATTGTGTAAAAATATTAGCAATATAGACATCAAGTGGCTTTAGAATAAGGCAATTCCCTACAGCATTATTTATCTGTGCTTGGCAAAATGCACCCCCCCCCAAAAAAAATGCAAACACTCCCAATCCACTACCTGTTGTATTGTTTCCCAAACTGAGCAAGTAATGCTTGTTTTACAGCATGCCCAGTATAAAACCCAACAGTTTGGTAAAGGACTCTGTTTCCCAGAGTATAAAAAACAGCCACCTTTTGAAAGTGACCTCAGCACAACATAAGGACAGAGGTTGGTTCAGAGACATTAAAGCAGGCCACACATTGGAGAGGAAAACGTACCTTTACCTGGAAACCTCACCACTCCAAATTTATGTGCTTATTAAAGATAATAACTGCCTTGAGTTATTTATAAAAATAATGGAAGCAGGATAAACATAAATAAATGTATGTATGTGTGCACATGTGTAGAAGATGGAATACATTAGAGCTCCATAAAACAGGCCATAAAGATAGAAGGATTGCTCTAAGAAATGTCAACTGCTACACATGTGGAAAAATACAGAATGAAGTTTACTATGAAAATAGAAAAAATTGTTCTGAAAGCAAAAACTTTGCAGAACAAGAGATGGTTCCCATGTGAACTGAATGAGGCAATGGCATTCTGATGGAAAAGTACTAAGCAGAAAGAAAAGACTGTCACACTGGGACAGGCCAAGCTTTGCTGGAAATTGTAATATTAGAAAGAAATTATAGTGTTTAGGAGCTATCATACAGAATGAGGTACTGAGGTATCCTATTTAATTCTCCTGAAATCCAGCCTTGCTAGCTAGATTGTGAATTGGGTATGCACAATTGTGTGAGCATGACTTAATAGAGCTTTTAATTCAGAAAGTGAATTACAAAGCTGTATTCCTGCTTCTTCATGATCTGAGTCTCTGGATAAATAAGGATAAAAAGTAATCCTATCATATTTTATGACTCTTGGTATCACAGTAGCAGCGATAATAGTATTTTAAAGTAATGATTTATACTTCCATGTCAACTTTAATTTTCTTAAGATGGCATTAATTCAAACAAGTATAAGTTATTTTAGAAAACTAAGCTGGGCAAACACACACAGAATGACTACAAAAGCTATTAGCTTATTATCTTTTAGCAGTACTAAAATTCCATGGAAAACAGCTGATACATGTTAATGCCTAAATGACATCAATGAAATACAGTAGGTCTACTCTTAAAATTGAAAGAACAGAGCCTAATGAAGCAAGAGATAAAAACAAAATAAAGTATTTTTTCTACAGTTCAAAGGAAATATTGCATGAAAGCAAATGCCACTGCATTTCTAATTGTACTAGCATATTTTTATGATCACTGAATGAAACCTGAAATATTCATGATAAGAAGTAAAAGTGCTTCCTGTATGCTGTCCATTGCAGAAATAACTTGTAAAAAAAGCTACTGGTGAGCTCTATTTTCCACAGAACTATTACCAAAAATATATAATGTGACCTTTAATTGTTGCTTAACAAAATAACTAATACTGTATTACAGTGCTATAATTTAAATCATTATGCATTTCTGTGTTATTGTCTGATTGGATTGAATCACTCAGAGAGTTGTGGGGGTTTTTGTCACTAGAATAGTTCACATGTTGTCCCTTTAGTATCTCTGGTCGTTTGCCTTGGACTCTTGAAATTTCTTACAATGGCTTTGCGCTGTATTCTGCCTTCACTTATGAATCTTTTGTTAAGGTAATCAATAAAAAACCCCATACATCTGAGGAAGAAAAGCTTGAATGACTAAAAAGAAACCACATTGCCAAGTTGCATGAATTAAATTTTCTTAATAATAGGGGGAGAGAGATGAATAAAACATAATTAGAAAGTTCTTGGTGAATCTAAGGGCAAGCTATGGCAATACTGGAATAACAAACATTTGCAAAATAGTAAAAGGGAGGCCACTGCACCCAGGAAACAGAAGAATACAGACGTACCCGGAAAAACCGAGAAGGGATGCTTTTGGATCTTGACACACCGTGGATATCTGTGGTTTCAAACCTGATAAAGTGGACATTGTCCCTTGCCATCTGTTCCTCGATGAGCTCTATCTCAGAGGCGAAGTGAAGAAAATTGCCACTGCCCAGTTTCTTCTCACTAGAATCTCTTCGGGATTCTTTTTCTTTAAATGAAAAATTAAAATGCAATCACCATAAGGCAGGATTTCAATATTTGCTATTACCATACCTTTTTGACACAATATTTGAGAGATGGATATCCTTAAGAATCTCAAGGATTCAATCTGCTTTAAATTTGGGCTTGGAATGAAGGGAACCTGTCTGAAGACTAAATGATGAACCCTTTCATGAGAAGGAAGTTAGCAAAAAATATAAATAATAGGACTCAGTACAGAGTTCAAAAGAGACCCTTCTCACTCATTGGCCCAAGTACTGTGCTACTCTTTGAAATGTTAAAGTAACTGCCTCCTTTGGAAGGCTTGGCTTGGTTTTCCTTACTACTTGTGCACCTGTGCTGCCAGTTCCAACAGTGTTGACTTTGCACGCACACACTTGTTTTTGGTTTGTAAAATTTATATAACTATACTTCTCACACTTATGATAAAGACATGCGGCATGTCAAGAAAGCCTTTAAAAGCAGCACTTCTGAAGAAGAAGAAGCCAGTTACTTTATTACTGGACTTTGAGAAATAACTCAACGCAAATATTTTGTGTACCCTGAATAAGAGATTTCTGCATTTCTATGTGATTTTTAAATAAAACCAAGGTTGGAGTCGAAATAATCCTAGACTACAACTGTAGTTGAGCCCATGACTGCACCCAATTTTACACACTTTTTGGGCCATAGTCATAAAGTGAATGCCACGGTCATTAAATGAATACCACAGTTGTTAAGCAAATCCATTGTACCCAATGGACATTTTTTTTGCTAGAAACAAGAAGTAAATATTAGTTTCCAGCAAAAAAAAAGTTATAAATCTTAGTCACGTGACTGCAGGATGTAGCAAATGGTATTACTGTAAATATGGGCTGTTTGCCAAGTGTTGGAAATCAGGTGATCATATAAGGGGAGGTGGCCTTCAGAATTTTGAATAGTTGATAAGTGACTACTTGTAAATTAAGGACTACCTGTAAATATATTATGATATACATTGTGGAAGCTCACTAATTGAGTAATGGAGATGGATAAAGAGGAAGGGGAAAGGAAATATATATAAGATAGGCCTATGACAGCTAATTACATGAAGCAGTGTTCTCACTGCAGGTACAAATTACAAAGGTAAATTATCCTTCTTTGGAAATATTATACGAAGACCGAGCTTTCTGGGAAAGGCTTTAATGATGGAAAAGATGGAAAGTGAAGAAGAGGACAACAGCAAGGTGGACAGATTTAGTTACTGTGGCAATGAAGGCACCATTTGAAGACTTGAAAAAACAGGCTAGACATAGATTATTATGAACAAAACCTATCTACAGTATGTGATTGATAAAAGTAAACACAAATTTACTAATCGAGCAAAATTAATTAATTTTAATCCCAGTTTTCCAAAATAGTAAATCCACAGCCGGATTATTTGAGGAGGAGGACTACTTAGTGATCTGCTGTTGATAAAGGAAAATACTAGCCTTTTTCATGCTTGCTGCCCCACTGGTTCTATTATTCATTAGTCTCTTTTATGTGAAAGGTCCATAGGATTCTTTCCATACTGGAGCCAATTGCTTCCCGCACAATCTAGAATGGAACTGGATACATCATCAAAACTGAATTTAATAGGCTTTTAAGAGAATTTCAGTAAGAATAGCGAAATGACTTGAAAGCCATTCAACTCTTGTTTGATATTATGGTATATCTCTCATAAGCCTTTTTTGCTAGAACCAGAGTCACTTCTTAGACAGATGGGTAGCATATAAATTTAATAAATAAATAAAATATATATCTACCTTTATTGAAAAATCAGAAGGAATCTGATAGCACCTGTTCTGACTAACACATTTTATTTAAAAAATGTAAACTTTTATGAGCTGCAATTCAATTAATCTATACTGATATAGGATTTAAACTGAGATGAGGAGGGGAGCAGGAAGAGGGACTCAGGTTGATTATGTAGATGAAGGTTATATGTAAGACACATTACAAGTAACATATCAATTAAAATTGTAATGTGTAAAGAACTCATTGCCTCTGGGATTTGAAACCCAAAGACACAGTCCATCAGGTCTCATCATTTAATTTCACATCAATATTAGCCTCAAAGCTCCTCTGAGGAGAGGAAATAGTTCAGGTCAGGTATCCTGAAGTGTTTTTTTTAACAAATCACGGCTCTTTGGTTTTGAGAACTGACAGCAACACAACTCAATGCCCACCAAACACAGAAGAAAATTTAATCCAGGTTTCTTCTCATTTCTATGCCTCAAAGCCAGACATTTAATAGCACAAAGAACACACATGCAAAGACACTACTCTTCTTCAAGAAAGACATAATGTTAAACAGGATAATTGGGATTCATCTGATGTGGACAAATGTCATCAACAAAGTGGAACCCATAATTATCCAGAATAGGTTCTGTACTATATAGTGGCTGGGTGAGAATGAAATCATTGTAATGGCACCTAACAGTCCACACCATCTCACTCTAACTTGATGCTGCAACTTGCTGCCATTTTAGCAGATCTGATACTGTTTTGACTAATTTTCCTTATAATTTGCTTATTGTTGTGGTTTATCATTTTCTTTTATATCTCCTTACATACGTGACACTGATTTTGAATGAAGATAGCATATAATGTCACAGTATCAATTATTACAGCAATCTTATTTTTTATTGCAGGCTTAGTTGATAATAGCACAATCCCTCTATTTCACACGGGACATACTGTAATGTGCTTACCAGATGTGGGCTCAAAGTTAGTAGGTGGAGCTCTGACCACCTTTGGAAAATGGGTTTGTTGACTCCCAACAGGCTGTTCAAAATCATCCCTTTTTGATGGCTGTTTCTCCAACCCAGCAGAATTGTAACCCAGTTGGAGCTTTCCTCCTTGCCCTGATCCATGCATGTGCACAATGGGAACTTTCTGGTCAATGCCTCCTAAATGAGGAGGAACAGTTTCCATGCATTGACATTGTTCCTCCCTAGACTTCAGAAGTGCATGGCAAGAGGTAGCCCTGAGTTCACTGCTGTCCCAGATCCAATTGCTTAATAAGGGACTCTCTTTCAATGCACTCTTAAACTCTTGCAAAGTTTGGTTGGGAATGCCTGGCTCCAAAACAGACACGTCTTTGTTGTCTTCTTTTCCCTGGGTTGCTATAGGATGATCCCCGTCCATCTCCTCTGTCAGGTGTAACTTACTCTCAGCCCACACTGAGCAAGTTTTATCTTCATGTGATGCTATTTCAGAGGTCTCCTCGCTTGTCCTTGTGTCTGGCCACCCCAGTTGCACATCTTTGCTCTCTATGTCTGCTTCAAATGTTTGCTCTTTTCTGCCAAAGGATTCTACACCCCTGCAATCTTCTGAGTCATCTCTGCACAATTCTTCTTGGCTATGGGATAAGCCTTCTTTTACCTGGAAATCTTTGGGGAGGGTCTCACCTGCTTCCTGCAGTTGAGGAGGTTTATCTACATACAGCTCCCGTATTTCTTGATTAAAAGAGTTTGCATGAAGAGACGCCTCCATTGTTTCACGTTCTGCTGCCGAGAGCTGTGTCCCACTGATCTTGCTTCTTTGTCTGCTACTCAATCCACACATACAGCTGCCAGCAGTTTCCTCATGGTCAACTCCAGAAGACGTCTGCAAAAATCAGAAACTCTTTTTGTTCAGAAAGCTTCAATTAAATGAAATACGCATTTAGACTACAATGCTTCAGCCGTGAAATGAGATCCTGTGAATAATATGTTTATGCCACACATTTTAAAAGGTCACATTTAAGTCACAATGACTTAAAATATAAAACATTATCTACTCGAATGCTTCCCCTTTAATATAATTTAAATATTTTTCTTAAGAAAAAGAAAAAATGTCTCTTTTGTCTGATATGTAAATATCAATTCAACATCCTCAATCCAAATCTGTGCTGCTCATAAATGCATGCACAAACCGGTGCTACCACCTAGCTGCTGGGATTAATAATAAAAACAAACCAGTGCATTGATTTAATTGTCTTTCTCTCCCTTCCCTGCCAAAATGCCAACCTGCGGAACCGTAAAAATTTTTATAAGGCTGAGAACATACAATTGTTCGAGACAATTTTCATTTCTCTTTCATCATAAATGTCAAGGTTAAGCTTGGATTTGAAAAAAAAGATGCTAGAATTGAACTCAAGAGAGCCCTGACACAGATTAAGCCTCAAATATGTTTGCTATATTGCAGAAGTATATCCAGGCAATAGAAGATGTATTTTTGCTTTGTTTTTACAGTTGGTAATATCAGCCAACCTTGCAGACTTCACAAAGCTAGGCTGCATAAGACTCGGATAGAAAACAACCAGGACGTTACAATACTATAAGCTGAAATGGAAAGTGAAAACAAATATGAAAATCTCTTCTTTTTATATATATATAACTTTTATTGAAGATATTTTAACAAGATAAAAACAATACCAAAGTTAGAAAAGAAACAAAGAAAATAAAGAAGAATAGTGAATAAGTAAAACATAGAGAAAATAGAAAGAAAAGATTATAAATAAGCAGCTTGCATTTGTATTTTACCCTCTCTCTCTAAGATTACATAATAATTTCCTTCTTTTTCACAAATTACCCCTTTTAATGTTCAAACCCATAAATCACAAGTCAAACACAGTTCCATAAGGGTTTCTCTTCTGTGTTGTGGCCAAGAAAAGTCAAAGGACATACCCTTGAATTCACCAGAACGTTTCACTTGAATGTTGGATTTCATAATATAAATATTGGATGGAATTTGTTACATTGCATGGCATTTCTGGCAAGTAATACTTTCTCAAATGGATGGTTCACTTTTTGAAATATTGTATACTGGTTTTGCAGTAAACAAAATCCCAGTGTGATTATTCAAAACTGTATGAATTGATGGCAATATCATGTGACAAGCTGAATAAAACAAGATGAGAATATCTTCACAATAGTCAACTAAAGAACATAAGTATTGTCTTTCAACATCATGCAAGTTCCAGATAACCCAACATTCTATCTCCGACAGTTAAAGCAACTATCTGGATGTATCTTAAGTGCTTAAATCTCTGTCTTTCTCTATGTGTCTCTGTCTCTCTGTTTCTTTGTCTCTCTCCCTGTCTCTCTGTCTCTCTCTGTCCCTCTCTCTCACATACCCAACACACACACATACACACACACTTTATAAAACCAATACTATCTTGGATATAGAAAGCTTGTGTTGTGGATCTGAAGCAGTGATAGTTATTTAAATATATTTTCTATCAACCTTATCATTGTATCATCTTGGAGCCGTTAACTTTTCCAATTTAATACAAACAATCAGCTGGCATGGGGGACTTTAAGAGACTTCAGCTTCAAAGAAAAAGGTACTTCAGCTGCTTGCTGAAAATTCCCCTTAACAGAAAGCTCTAATTTTGCCTACTTGCTAGATTCAGGTTCAAGACAAGAAGAAGTGGGATTTGTGGCTGATTAAACTCTTCTCCACCATTACATACTAAAACTTTATTTTAGGAGGAAACTCAAATCAATCTATATTGAATTATTTAGTAATATAAACATACTCCAACTTCGTGAAGTACTAATGCTTAAGAGAGGAGATAATAAAAATATTTCTCCTGGTCATTTTTTCTTACCTGATAGCTGAAGGTGTCTTTCTCCATCTTCTACAGCTACACATTTTGGTTGCATCCCTCTGTGATTTCAGTTGGAAAATGTCCGCAGAATTTATAGATGTGCCTGTAATGAAGATGAGTTAGCACAGAATTTCTAAGAGCTTCCCTCTTTTTGAAGGCTCTGTTAACAATGAATCTGGATGAGGGAGGGCAAAGCTCTTAAATAAATAAATTAAACTCATGAGAGTAAATTTCTAGAATTGTTTGGAAATAGTCACCTGATAAATGATAGGTAAACAACAGGAAACACAAAACATTTGCTTCGCTCTCTTTTTTTTCCAGCAAGACAATGGGATTGTTTTGCTTTCTTCTGAAACACAATATATTGTTTGAAAGATTATAATAAAATGCTGTTGAACCCAGTTTTATAACAACCATACCAAAAAAACCAGAGAGCAGCTTCTATCCCTTGTTAATGGTGCTCGAATTTGGTAGGTCTTGTTTTGCTCAGCAGTTTCTGCAAAGCTTTCAAAATTGTGTTGAACAAACACATGTGCTGTGCATTGTCATGGTTTTTCCCTCCATTGTGGATCGAGGTGAGGCATCACTGAAAGCAGATTGCTAAGTGAGCACTGGGGACATGTGCATTTTGTTAATTAACTCAGCAGAATAAATATGAAATCTGAACACTTTAACAAAGTAATTTGGGGAGTTAAAGACTTGTTCCGGTTTACTTGATTACCACTGGAACAGCAAATGTATTCTGATGTTATATATAGTTTGTACCATGTGAAATTGAAGAGTGCCTGCTTCATATGAGATGAGAACTCACAGTAGGTTGTTCCTCTTTTACAAATTTGTAAAGCAATCTCTGGAAATCAAACAATGGCAGAGACATCGAAAGAACCAACTTGCTGGATTAGGGATGAGGATTCCTGTGCAGGGTGGTTGAAATACAACAGAAAATCATTCCTTAATGTTCAACCTAATGAAATCAGGATGGTACTATTTGGAGGGGGGCGGTTTGGAGGCTGTGATTCATCTATATTTATTTACAGGATTTATATATTTATTTACAGGATTTATATACCGCACCTATTTCCCAAGAACTCAGTTTACAAGGGGGAAATTAAAAACAGAACAATAAATATACATTATATTAAAAGTAAATTAAATAGAACACCCCTGCT
>JANHFQ010004437.1:116415-132118 GCA_032468035.1 Aparallactus werneri
TCAATTTTTCCCACGGCACACCAGGCAACCTCTCGCGGCACACTAGTGTGCCGCAGAACACTGGTTGAAAAACACTGACTTAGATTGCAAACAATTCTAGATTTGCATATCTAAATATACATATATGGGATTGTGTTTTCATTTTGTTTCCATCTCAATACTATAGCGTCTTCCACATATGATGTCAAGACATGATTTGAGTTTATTACTTTTTATTTAGCATAGTTAACTAATTCATTATGGTTTAGTATTTATGAAATAATCAAATGTCTAATATTCATCCCTCTACCTTTACTGATTTATTTACAGGTAGTCCTCGACTTACAACCATTCATTTAGTGACCTTTCGAAGTTACAGTGGCACTGAAAAAAGTGACTTATGACTGTTTTTCACACAACCATTGCAATATCCCACTAGTCATGTGATCAACTGTTGCTTGGCAACTTACTCATATCTATGATGGTTGCAGTGTCCCGGGTTCATGTGATCCCCTTTTGTGATCTTCTGACAAGCAACTCAATGAGGAAACCAGATTTCCTTAACAACTGTGTTACCAACTTAACAACTGCAGTGATTCAATTAACAATTGTGCCAAGAAAGGTGGTAAATGGGACAAAACCTACCTAACAGCCTTCTTTTGCAACAGAAATTTTGAATTGTCATAAATCGAGGACTACCTATTTACATTCATTTCCATTATCAATTTATTTTTCATTATTATTTGATTTGATTTTTATTAACTTCTGTAACTACAAGTGACAATAATTGATATATCTGCATCATTCGTAAAATCATTTTAATGTAAGCTATTTAAAATTCTCAAAATACTAATGATTTAAAGATGTCATTAAACTGAGATCTAATAAGTGCAAATTAGTTTGTAGGAAAATTAAACTACATTAAAGAGGTTTTCCTATTTACTTAAGTGTTGGAAAATGCTCCTTGGTAAGGAACATGAACTTTATTATATAGCAATTTTCTTTCATTAAACTAATGACTATTTAACAAAGAAGCTAATGGTGTTTTAAAAAAAAAACTTTTCAGATGTGAACCATGGATTTTTTTGTGTACCATTTTATAAAGCGTTGAAAACTTCGTTACTAAGTTTTTAAAAGTATTTTGTCTTTTTCTTGTTACTTTATTTGTTTTCTATTTAAACTTGGAGATGAGACACATTAATCTATAAGCCATTATCTAGTAAATATGAGTATTAATGAAGTTGAATTCCCCTTTTAATCCTTTGAGTCAGAGATGGATTAGGTCAATCAGTAACATATCTTTGCTATAGGGGTCAGAAACAAGATCTAGCTACTCTTTAATTAAACCTTTTAATTTAAGTAAGATACGTCTGAGATATTCTTTCAAATTGTATTTCTGCTTTGGATTCAGATTTCTCTTATCTGACCCTTGCCTTTTCTGAGCTCTTCCTCAAGATTATTCTTGCAACCTATTACATGCAGCTCTAATTCCAACATGTTTAAAAAGTTGTCATTGGTGAAATAGCTTATTTAAAGACACTTGATGCTTGTCATTTTGGATATATATATTTCTTACTAAATGTGAAGTGCTACATGCCTGTACAAAAAGTAAAATGGAATGAACTGATTGACAGACACAGACAAACACATCTTGTGCTACAACTTCCCTAAGCAACTGGCTTGATTGCTTTTACAAAACAACCTTAAATTGTATTTACAATAAAGTGAATTTAGACTGTGTATTCTTCCTTGTTTCTAATTTTGTTTCTTTTAATGCTACCTTCCAGAAGGATATTCTGACTTACTCCGCAAAAAGCTTTGCTATACCCATATTAAAGTTGTATTTTGATTTTTTTTGTTTTGAAAAAGATAATCTATATCACATTGGAATGTTTTAGTAAATTCTTCTTAAGTAGTGGAATCACTTGTAACAGTGAGATTCCTGTGGAAATAAGTTTTCTATATCTTAATACAATTATTATTTTGAGTATGCTTGCAGCAGATGTACCTGCTTATAGCAACTTGTTGCATACTGAACTATGAGGTAGAATTTAAGAATAAAAATATATGTAATTAGAGCTTTTAAGGATTGTATAGGTTGTATTTCATGACAGTTGAATCTGCTAAATATCACCAATTACTATCTTAAAATATTTCTTTTCTTTCTGTTGCAGCTGTGTATCCACTCCAGCCTTACAACATGGTTAATGCAATTGGAAGAAGCAATCTACATCCAGAGTTTTAGTGTTAGTGGGCCAACATGTTGAATGTTACTACAAAACCTGTCAGAGAAGAATGCTTTGTTACCAGCTCTTCCTGAATGAGTTTTTTTAGAAAGTCTTCCTATCCACCACAATTATCCCACACTATTTAAGCTGCTCCTTTCTATTATTAGTTCTGCTTCTACTTCAATGTCAGTACTAAAAAGTAATAACCTAATGGCTAAAAGTTTAGTAGTTTCTTTTAAAAATAAAGTCTAAATTTATTGGGAAAATGGCTACTTAATAGGTTATTAAGAATTTTTCTTCTCCACTATTACTCAAAAAAGATTTTAATAAAAATCATAAGGTTGTTTAGAATTATAATATGCAAAAAAATCAAATTATTAAAATTTCCATTGAATCCATTTACATTTTATTGTTGGGAAATGTACTCTTTTTCTTCCTGCCAATTTCTGTGATACACTTGGAGGATTAGTGAAACCAGGATAAAATAAGCAGGAATCCTGCCCTTATTTGGAATCCTATAATACTTCGGTAAAATACTAATAACTAAATTAGCATAAATTGTTTAAGTAGTGTAATGTATAATCATTATATTCTATTGAATATAGCCTAATAAATCTAATTATAGTGTAAATTAATACAGTGTCCAATTTTTCATTAACAATTTGAATCTTTTTGCAGTAAATTAAACATCAACTATTATGCTTACTGAGTCATTACTCAGTCCTTATCAGTTATATCCAGATTTCATTATGCTTAAATAAAACCTGATATTTCCGAGATTTAAGCTAATGATAAAGTTAATATATCCAAAGGACACATTAATGTTATTGGTTAATAATTTTCTACATTTTATTTTTCAGATCAAGAATTAATATTATTTCAGAAAAAGGTTAGCAGGCAAAAAAAAGTTTTATTAGCAGAATTAGTTTCTTCCTGTTAATAGGGAACAAAAGAAAGAAAACTATATAAAGATTGTAGTGCATTCATCTGTTCTGAAATGATTTTATTAAATAGAATGATTAAAACATATGTCCACAGAATTTTAATTTATTGAACTGTCAGTGTGAAAATTTAGATTACTGTAAACTGGACAATGTAAAAACAAGTTCACTTCCATTAAAACCAGGTGTGATTCAGAGATTAATGAGATGAACTTTTAAAGATCTAAAATAGAAGAAAATTCATGATTGTTCTTTAAGAATCATAATACATATTTTACTTCGTTGTTTTTTTAAAGTTTGCTAAATAAAAAAACTGTTCTTTTTTCAAAGAATTGTTTCAAAGAATTGTTTCCTGTTTAATCTAATAGATAAACAATTTATCCAAAGATAAATTAAGGCTACATATATTTTCATAATATATGAATTGTCCTTTCAGTGCACTCCACCCCTTTATATTTCAAAAGTAGTTTGTGCAGTACTTTTTTTAATGACTCAGTATTATCTTTAAAATCACCATTGGTTTTTTGTTTGTGTTTGTTTTGGTATTGGCCTTCCAATTTCTCAGCCACTAGAATATTAAATATATGGAATAAGTACTAATTCCTGTCTTTCTATATTCTTAGTTATCTACATTTTTCCTTTTTTATTAAAAAAAAACAGAACTTGTCAGTTTTATCAAGAATGTGAACTTCTAATGACAATTTTCTGATGACAGCCAAGTTCAGGTTTCCTTGAAAGAAATGTCTTTTTGACTTTATTAAATTTCTGTGCCACCCATCTCCTACAAGGGAGCTTAGGGCTTACTGTTATTTCATACGTTTAGAACTTTCTTTGAAAATCCTTTTTTCTAATTTCTATGATCATACTAAACCATAAAGAAACAATGTTTTACACCAATTCATAAAATATCTCTGTAGCCTATTTCACTGTGTCATGTTTCAGAGTGAATCATATTAATAAACTTGATGAACTTCTCATGTATACTTAATACTGTCATTTGCTTTATTTGCAATCATTTCTGAAATATAAATTATATTCCCTAGTGTGCTGTCTTTCTAATGAAATATGACCACTGTCCATGATGTAAGTTCATGGAAAAATATGAGCTTGCTGCTATCTTACTTTCTAGTTATAGAATTAAAATAAATTCAAAATATTTATCTAAAAGATTTCTACATTTGTATAAGCAGTTGGGATGTGAATACATATGCGCACATACATGTAGAGAAATTACCTGCAGAGCACATATACACTTTTCAGTCAGAAGAAAATTACATTTTTAATTAGGTAAAATAATTCCATTTTATCCCCTTATAAAATATATGGACTATGCATATATTCACAGATCATTTAAATTCATCAGCTTGTTAAAAAAGTTATTCAAGCTGAAATACCTTTAAGATAATTTGGGATAATGGAGGTTTTAGACTTGAAGATGTAGGCAGAATTGTTCTCTTGAGGCACTGCTGAAGTTTGACCCAGTTGCCTACCTTGAAAATAGTCAAGATTTTTCTGAAATCAGTTCAAATATTTCAAGTAACTTTAAAAAAAAAACTTTACAAAGGCAAACCTGAAAATAAAAAGGGGTAGTATTTCTTTTCTTTCCCTCCCAGTAGCTCCATTTGGGGGGAGAGGATTGAGTTGCCTTCTAATATATTTACGTATGCTAAAGTATGAATAATTTATCTTACTGGAGCATTTTATTCCTGTCAAATTTCATTGGGGAAGAAAGAATAGGGGTTTACATCATTTTGAAAATTATCAATTTAAGGACAACTCTTGTGTTCGATGAGTTGTTCAATGAAGTTTCAAGTGTCTGGGATTTTATTATATTATTTGATAAATATAATAGTGGCAGCTATGATTCTGCTTGCTATGTAATCTGGAATAGGGAAGAATAATGTGTTTATTAAAACAATTGGGCATTGCCTATTTGTCAAAACCAGATCCAAATTTGCAAGTGTTTTGCTGATATTTTGAGATCTAACTATGTATGTATTCATTTGTTGAATTATTTCTGAATTTGTAAGTAGTCATCTTTATTTAGGCTGATAGAACAAAATTCAAAAGTTAAAATTCTCTTTTGTAGATGTATATTTTTTTAAGAATGATAGTGGACTGTACTTACCAGCATAACAAAATCCTCTTGCTATAAACTTGGCATTTTACACCATGTTGTAAGGCTGGAGAAATGGATGCACTCTTCTGCACAAAATATACCAAAGGAGGAGGACCTATTTTATATGAAAGGCCTTTTAGGACAGTTACAAACTTTTCATGTTTAGTATAATATAAAGATTATAATAAAGCAATGTGCTTTTTTAATTCTAGGTTCATGGTAGGCTGTGGTAGATGCGATGATTGGTTTCATGGCGATTGTGTTGGATTGAGTTTATTTCAAGCACAGCAAATGGGAGAAGACGACAAAGAATATGTTTGCATCAAATGCTGCGCTGAGGAAGACAAGCAGCCAGATTCTATTGATAAGAATATGCTGGATGCCAATGTGAAACTTGAAACAGTCAGAGACAATAGATCAGTGGAGTGTGAGAAGCGTGGAATGTCCAAGCAAACTTTCATGGGCCCTCAAAACAAGACCGCAAAGCAAGGAGAAGAGACTATGAAACATAAGGTCAAAATTTTTAAGCGGGTGAGAAATGAGATTTCTTTTTATGATTACAGCAAATTCTGTGTTAACACTTCTAAAGTGTTTTTTTTTCAAATGCCATATTTGGTTTTAAAAGGCAAGAAATCCTTTACATTTTTTTAAAATAACTATTCTACTTAGAAATGAGATTCATTTGCCTCATGTCATTTGTAGCTTTCGCCAATTAGTTGTTTTCCAAATAATGGAAGAAGAAAGAATGACTAAATTTTTTTTATTAAATTAATTTGATATAAAATGTGTGACATCTTTTTGGGGGATTTTTACAATTAAAAATGCACTTATATTGCTTTCATTTCCAGTTAATGTATGATTAATAAAGAATTATGTAACTCTGAATAGATATTTGACTTTCTGACTCAATCTCAAGCCCTGAAATACTGATCAATGTCATTGATCAATCTTAAGTATTAATATTATATTTATTATATATTATATTTATTATATATTGTTATATATTAAATAATGATAATTTAATGATTAAATTATTTAATTAAAATAAATAAAGAGCAATGGTAGGGCAATGGTTAGAATGCAGTATTACAGGCTAACTTTGCCCATTGCCAGGAGTTTGATCTTGAACAGCTCAAGGCTGATTCAGCCTTCCATTCTTCTGAAGTCAGTAAAATGAGGATCCAGATTTTTAGGAGCAACATGTTGACATTTGTAAAGAATTTAGAAAGGGCTGGAAAGCACTATGAAGTGGTATATAAGTCTAAGTGCTATTAAATATGGATAAGATCCTAGATTAATTGCTAATTTAAAACAATCTATTCTGTTGCAACTTCTGCTTCCTTCAAAAGCTCCCATTAATTATTCATATTTATGTTATATTTCAGAATGTTCAGATTCAGCTAAAAATGCCTCTGAGCAACAAGTCAACGCTAGTATTGCTTGAGCTCTTGTTTTAGAAATGCAATTCTGCAATGGAATGTTGACCAAGATTGTAAAATGCAAAGGAACATTTTAATGTGTATTAAATATGAACAGTTGGTTCCTTAGAAGATTTAGGGTCCCCCATAGGTTTATGGTTGTATTAGTTACATAGTTACAATGTCTGAATTAAATCTAATTTTGTACCAGAGAACAAGACTGGGTTGAAGAAGGGGACCTATTTTTTTACCTCTTTTTTCCATATACTTCTTCTTCTCCTCTAGTCTGGTAAAAGATGTTCTGATCAGATCTTGAGAGGAAGAAAAATGAAAAGGATGAATATTCAGTTGTATGAAAGAAAGTCCATTATTTTGCATCATATTTTTCTCCGTAAATAATAATTCTTATTACTTGAGAGATGTACAACTACCATACTATTTATCTAGTGACATGTTCTTGTTTGGATAACATTGTAAGCTATGATAGCATGATTGGGCTTTCCCCCCTTCCTCTGTAATAATTACAGTCAATAGTTACAGTCAGTGCAATCAGAAGAGGGGGAAGGTGTTTGGAATAGAGTTCTCTTGCTAGTCCAAATCAAAGTTCTCCAATCTATTTGGATAGAATGTTCTGTACAATTCTGTTCATTTTATATTTTTTTTATTTTTCAAAGGTATTTGATTAACCCCCTTTGTTTTATGTAGTTAGCCCTCTTGGGAACAATTTATGTTGAAGTTGTGGCATAGATTATAGAAATGCATATTTTTTCTATAGATGCTTTGATCCTGAGACTAAAGAAAAATTGAACAGAAAAAAGATTTATAATTAGTGTTGTAACTATTTCAGGAATCTAGCGAAGGAAAAGCAGTATTGGAATGCAAAGATTATGAAAGTAAAAAGGGGCAGCAGATACCCCTTAGGAAAACAGGGCAAATGGGTTCAATTCCCCGACGAACTTCTGAAGACAAATATGAAAAATTGAATAAAGATCAAAATGCTTCATGTTCAAGTGAAAGCACACCAAAGCAAGGTAACCAAAACCAAAATTGCTGATAATGGTTTCCAAAATGTAAGTCATATTCAAAAACTGCTGGGAGTAAAACAATCAGATTGAACAATTTTTTTGCATTTGATACCAATATCATAAATCTTCATAAATTTGAAAATTTATTCATTTAATAAAAGAATTTTTAAATATTGACATTTTTCTCCTAGCTTTTTTAAATTAAGCATGGATAAACCTTACATTCCTATAAAGCATAGAGTTGACTCTGTACAGTTTCTTTTATTGTAAATTATTTTGAGAAATGGCACTCTGCTTTGGGAATATGCAACATTATAAAAATAACTTTTCTCTTTAAAAACAAGTCTCACACTGAATATAATTTATTCTGGTTTAATTTACATAATTATAATTTTGCCATACAGATTTGACTACATCTAAAGTATGAGCTCCTGATAATATATGGGTTTAAATATTAAATTTTGTCTGATTTGTTATAATAATGATAAGGTCTCTTGGATTAGATAGGAATTCATTTTTTTTCATTGATTAGTGTTATTAATATTACATTTATAAGCAGTAAAATAGAAAGGCTCTGTGGAATTTAACAATGGGTGAAAGAAGCTCAGATTAAATCTTAAAAATAAGAAGTTTGTTCTTTTTGAACAAATGTGAAGCTGGATTTTTTTTGGAACTGGGCATTTGAGTAATGTTGGCATGGTTGTACTCCCTGTAATGACTAGGAAATCACCCGAGACTCTCTTGCTTAAGCAGCAGGGAAAGTTATAGTCTGGGACATTGATCAGATCTGGTTGGTATGCTAGTTAAAAGTCTACTGCCCTTGGCCCTGATCTCTGTTCGTTTAGATTACTATAATTTTGGAGGTGACCCAGAAGGTGTAGCTGACATAAAACATGGTGGCCAGGTTATTAATGGGAAACCTTGCTAATGCAGAATAAAACCAATTTAAAGTTTGGTGTTCTGGGCCCAATTCAAAATGTTGGTGGTTACCTTTAAATACTTGGATACTTTGGTCAATACTTTGCCAGAATGGAAACTTCCTATGGTGCTGTGAACTTTTAGAGAGGGCCTGCTAAGAACCCCATCCCATCATAAGACAGGTCTTCTTTGTGGCTACTCTCACATTTTCAATCATACTTTCCCCAGAGGCATGTTGTCCTACTATGCCTTCTTTGACTCTGCAAGCAGATAAAAACAATATTATTCCAATGTACATAACCACACTAGATATAGATGTCCATCAAAGGACTTTTTATGTGTTTTCTATTGGTTGTTTTTATTGTTGTTATACTTATGATTTTATGCTTTTTCACAGTGTTTGATAGATTGGGGCAGTCTACAGATACAGTGGCACCTCGGGTCACAACCACAATCTGTTCCAGGACTTCGGTCGTGACCTGATTTGGCTGTCACCAGAAGCAAGACTTGCTACGCATGTGCCTACAATCTGCACATGCGCAGAAGGGGAAATCGCCGTGGCAGTTTCTGGTCGCCACCTGAGGATCTGTTTGCGACTAGAAGCAAAACTTTTCCAAAATTTTTGATTGTCTCCTGATTTGGTCGCGAACAGAAGCGTTCATGACCTGAGGTTCCACTGTACTGTTAAAATAAATTAAGTCAATTCACTTTACCTTTTCAACAGTAAAACTTCATGTTCTCATTATCAAGAATATGGTTAGTTGGAGAAATGTAGTTTTATCTCTCCATAGCTCTCTAAAATTCTTTAATTTGTTTATATTTCAAAAGGTATTCAGGATAAGCAGGAAATGAAGAAAAAGAAAACTGAGAAGGGAACAGCAAGTAATGTACATTCACCTCCTGCTTCTGCAGCCAAACCTTCTGCTGATCAGATAAGACAAAGTGTTAAACAGTCACTGAAAGAAATTCTAGAAAAAAGGTATGGGTTCTTCAGTAAAGTCATTCCTGTTACTCCAGTTGTTTACTGAAAAAAATAAAATAGAATATGTATATATTTTTTTCAGGCTTGCAGATTCAACGCTGAAGATCCCTGAAGAAAGAGCAGCAAAAGTTGCAACTAAAATCGAAAAACAGCTCTTTTCCTTTTTCCGGGATACTGATTCCAAGTACAAAAATAAGTACAGAAGCTTGATATTTAATCTGAAAGATCCAAAAAATAAAGTATGTCATGATATTTCTTAGTTCTTGGGAACTATTCAAAAATAATTCTTGGTTTTTGGTGGATGCCTAGAATAATTTTAAATGCTCATAATTTCTTCTTCCATCCTGATTATTAACATTTTAGAAGAGCTAGAGTTAAATTTTCTAACTTACTTTTATTCTATATCCAAATTGATACATCTACTTTTTCTGTCTATATTTAATAAAAACACTGTCATGTTCTTTTTGCATGCTAAAGTATCTTACTTGTTAATTTTTTTTCAGAGGCATTTTGCCTCCCAAAATAGGGGTTCACGTTTCTTTACCTTAAAATAGATTTAATAGAGAATTATAATAGTATATGTGAATAGAGCTGTGCCCACAAACTTCCTTCTGATAAAAATAAGATGAAGACATTTTTACTCATGTGTCATCTTTTTTTACCTTTGGATAGTTCCCCAGAATAAAATTTCAATGGATAGGATGCTGAATGAGCAAAGATGAATGAGCAAAGATGAATGAATGAAAATTGCACACTGTCCCTACTATCAGCATAATTGCTGTGCAGGTATTCTGTGACTTATACTAACAATTGGGATAGAACTTCCATTGCTAACTCATGCAGACGTTAAGTGAGTCATGCATAGTTTTATGACCTTTGTTTTGCTGCAGTTGTTAAGCAAATCACTACAGTCATTAAGTGAATCTGGCTTTTTCCCTCCCCCTTTGACTTTGCTTCTTGGTAGCCTCTTGGGGAGGTTGCAAAGAGCAATCACATGACTGGGATGCTGCAACTATTGCAACTGTATGCCAGTTCTAAGTGGCTGAATTTTGATCACATGACTGCAAGGACACTACAATAGTAGTAAGTGTGAGGACTGGTTGTAAGTCGCCTTTTAGTTTTACTATAACTTTAAACGGTCATTGAACAAATAGTCGATTTTACTGAAGCAAAATCTTTCATTAAGTTATTACATCCTAGGAAAGCAAATTCAGGATTTAACATAACAATTTGTTTCCCTAAATCATTCTGTCTACTAATATATTAATACTTTTATATATTTTATTTACCGTATATCCCGCTTTATTATTTTTATAAATGACTCAAGGCAGCAAACTTATGTAATATTTCTTCCTCCTCCTATTTTCTCCACAACAACAACACTGTGTTAGGCTGAGAGAGAGTGACTGGCCCAAAGTCACCCAGCTGCCTTTCATGCCTAAAGTGGGACTAGAACTCATGGTCTTCTGGTTTGTAATATGGTGCCTTCGCTGCTAAATCTTTCTGATTTGGATTTAACTTTCGTGTCTCACTGCTGGCCTGTGAGGTTTGCCACAAGCCTTACGTTTGTTCTTCAGTATATATGTACAAGGACTGTATCAGACTGCATATACCTAACATGCAGTTTATGTTATAGATCTAGTATATGGATGGCATAGGAGCCATGTCTCTGTTGAAGCTAGATAAGCAGGAAAAAATAACCATTTTCCAACTAAATTTTTTTGCGGGAATTTCTTTTTAAGGCAGATTGGAAATGCTCTCATTAAAAAACTATATTGGATCTAATTATTGTGTTTTAGATAACATAGTCATTACTTTCAGAAACGTAAGAGATGCATCCTGTTCCTCTGCATGTATCCTAAGCCCTGCAGATACAGATTAGCAAAGTACAAATGAATATCAGATAAAGTTTGTGTTTGTATCCTCCCTGCTTTCAGCAGTAAAATTCATACTCACCTACATTTATAGGCTCTTAAATTTACAGGCTTCCTTTACTTTTTGCTCTTGGGTTCAAAGACTGGCCTAAACTTTTCAGCTCAGTTGCAGAATGTTTAGAGGATTTAAACAGAAAACCAATCATTCTTCCTATTAGTATATTACATCATATAAAAAACATTGAAGCTAAATATGAAATATTTATATTAGTGTGCAATTGCTGTAGAGAAATGGTCATGCAAGAGAAATTAACTGAATTTCACATAAGTACAATTGATTTGCAGTTAATATTTACCTTGTAGAATTGATACTGGAAAATATAGGTTTTGGTTGATTATATATAACTAAGTATTGATTTCTCTTCCAGATACTTTTTAAAAGAGTATTGAAAGGTGAAGTTACTCCAGACCATCTCATAAGAATGAGCCCTGAAGAACTAGCTTCCAAAGAACTAGCAGCATGGAGGAAAAGAGAAAATAGACATGTATGGCTTATCTACCACTATTGGTCCCCTAATTCCTGATTATAAGTTGTTTGATTTCAAAAAGTTGTTGTCCCTGCCCATCCTTTCATTCCTATATAATCAAGTCATCAATGCTTCTCTCAGCTCACATTAAGCTAGCTAAATAGTGTAAATTCAATCCCTTCAGAGCATGCTTTCAGCATGTGGGAAATTATTTAGTATTTTCTTCTGGTTTCAGTTGAGTATTTTATTTTATATAGGCTTGCAGCTGTTCTCCTAATATAAGATTTGGGTGTGGAGAAAATTTGGTTCTCCCTTGCCCCAATTCATTTTACGTCAATTTTTTGTTCTCTTGCCACAATTGCTCTCTGGCCCAAATATCCTAGAAATCTTTTTCAAGATGACATCCTTTAGCATTATGACTATACTTTTATTATCCTAAAACGAGCTTGATTGAATAATTTTCTTAACATTCCTGGAATTCTTGAATTTTGAACCTTAAAATGTTTTATTTGAAAATGAACCGTATCCTCTAGTACAGGGGTCCCCGATCCCCAGGCTATGACCTATTAAGAACTGGGCTGTGTGTGCACACTTGTAGCTCAACTTGCATGAACAGTAGGCCAGCATGCATGCACATGTGCTGGCACACCACATGCACAAGTCGAGCTGCACGCATTTGTACCAGCCAGCCACTCACATGGCCTGGTTCCCTTTCCCCCCACAGCCAGGCCGCAAAGTTTGGGGACTGCTGTTCTACGTAAAATTGTTCTCAGGTTTTCTATGTGTATACAAACTAATTTACTGGCATTTGTTTTTAAAGGTATTCTAATGCAAAAGAAGGAATCCAGTGTCCATCTCTTTAATTATGGTTTTATGTCATAGAACTTTGTCTATAAGCCCATCCGAAGGGGTTTTTTACTATTTCTATTGTTAATTTTTATTGTTAGTTTTATTGTTGTAAGCTGCCCTGAGTCCCACAGGAGTTGGGCGGCCTATAAATTTAAAAACAAACAAACAAACAATAAATAAATAAAATAAATAAACTTTGTCTGTAGTTTGTGTAGGCTCCTGCCTTGTATATCTAACCTGTTTTTTGTTTATTGATAGACAATTGAAATGATTGAAAAAGAGCAGAGGGAAGTTGAAAGACGGCCAATCACAAAAATTACTCATAAAGGAGAAATAGAAATTGAAAGTGAAGCTCCAGTTAAAGAGCAAGAACCAACTATTGTGGAAATTCAGGTATAATTTATTGTAACAATAAAACATTTTTCACCAGCAGGTTTTATGGACTAAAATATAATGTGTAGGTTGTCTAATCTTCATATATTCCGCTTAGTTTAGAGATCTGTGAGTATCCTTCATGGGCTACATGTGTCCTTGTTTTACAAGAGAAAGCTAGCAGTATGTAAATGAAAACATGTTTGTGCTAAACAAATTCCATTGTAACATCCAGAACATTGAAAATATAGCCCTTTCTGCAAGAAAGATTCAATAATAACAATTCTAGAGCTGCTATGGTAATCAGCAAGAGTTAGGATACGAATAATGTTTCTTCACAGGCCTTCATAATATTCCTGTGAAAATATTATTCAGCAGTGATGAATCTATAGGCATTCTAGGATCAGAATAAAGACAGATCTGGATTTCTTGGATCTGAAGCACATTCATTTGTTTAACTGGTCATAAATACTGGATGACCTGTTTTTCTGTGTACATATATTTTATTTGAACAGTGCAAAGAGCCATTGTGATGCAGTGATTAGAATGCCATACTACAGACCAACTTACTGCTCACTACCAGAAATTCAGTCCTGACCAGTTCAAGGTTGATTCAGACTTCCATCCTTCCGAAGTTGGTAAAATGAGGACCCAGATTGTTGAGGACAATAAGCTGACTCTGTCAGGCGCTATGGCGCTATGAAGTGGTATATAAGTCTAAGTGCTGTTGCTGTATTTTATTTCATTGAAATTAATTCATTGAAGAATAGCAACAGAATTGATAATATTGAAAACAGTAAGCTGGCCTACTCTTAGTCTACTATTGGATTTAGTGTTGCTCATGTCATTTTAAGTTACTCAGCATAATGCCAATGGGGACTCCTTTAGTAAATGTGGAATGTTATTTCTTTTATAAAGCAATGTTAATAAATAATGTGTATAAGGTTTATTATGGCCAAAGGACCTGAATGTGTGTATAATATAAATATATTTATAAAATATAAATATAAATAAAATTTGTTTTTTTTTTTCTTGTAGGAGCCTGTTCCAATTAAAATTGTAGAAAAGGTGGAGGAAACTGAACAGGTTAAAGAAGATAATGATTCTTCCACTTCTGATACAACAAGTCAACATAAAAACCATCTATTTGATCTTAATTGTAAAATTTGCACAGGTAGTATTCACAAGCTTGTTTAAAAAGTATAAAACTGCTTATTGCCTGCAGTTCAGCAGTTCAAGTCCCACCGGCTCAAGGTTGATTCAGCCTTCCATCCTTCTGAGGTCGGTAAAATGAGGACCCAGATTGTTGGTGGCAATATGCTGACTCTGTAAACCTCTTAGAGAGGTCTGTAAAAGCACTGTGAAGTTGTATATAAGAATAAGTGCTATTGATGTATGGGCTATTTGAACGTATTGGTCCTTAGCACTTCTTCTTGGTTTAAGACCTAGAATAATGGCAGTTTCTCAACGGAATTAATTGTAAAATGATATCCAGTTGTATGTTCAACAATCCCAGGAAGTAAGCTAGACTGAGAAAGAACAAATGACTCAAGTCATAAAGTGAGTTTCATGGACAAATGATTATTTGAATTTGTGTCAGTCACTCCAGCCAATAATGCATTCTATAATCCTTCTAACAGTCTAATCAGGGTGACTGTTTCTCCCTTTACTTCCAAGCTCATTCAGAATCTCTCCAAACCACACCTTAAATTGGAGATCTTTCATGTGCCCTGAATTTTGAAGAAGCAAAGTGGATTTCAGAGGCATTGTGCAAGTCAGAGGAATGTAATGATTAAGCTTTTAATCTGGCACCGTGGAGGCCTAGATTTACTACATCCATCCTCAGCCAGGGAAGCTCACTGGATGACGTTTTGCAAATCCTTCTGCTCAGACCAACCTTCAATAGGGAAGATTGTTCAGAAAAACACCCCCCAAAACGGATTGTGCTATCCATACTGTTTTGACCTGAAAGAACAGTGGGATGTCAATCAAATAAATCAGAAATGGGATTCTGTTGCCTTGTCTACATTCAAAGGTTGCTACATACCATAAATAATGTATGGAAGCTAAACTCAGTAAAATTAATGTCAAAGACCAAATTAACAAAATATGTTTTCTAACTGTTTGATTGGCTGATAGTTTAGAATAGAGGAGAACCTGCAGATAATCTGATGTTACTGAGTACAAATCTGGCATTTCTCTTCATTGGTCTCATTTGTCATGGCTACTAGGAGTTGTAGTTCAGCAATATTTTTTTTGCCACTGGCCATTTTTCTAACATGAAGCTTCAAAGCTGCTGTGTTAGAAGGCAGTTAAGACCTCCTCTCTCCCTCAGAAGTTTCAGAATAAGAATATAGTTCTTAACTATAATTAATTTATATAATTAATTTATAATATATTTGTTGTTGTTAGCTGCGAAGTCGTGTTCGACTCATCGCGACCCCATGGACAATGTTCCTCCAGGCCTTCCT
>JANHFQ010004438.1:11989-22188 GCA_032468035.1 Aparallactus werneri
AATAACTTTATTGTCACTTTGAATGTACACTAATTGGCATACATTAAAATGAAATTTTGTTGCATACAGCTCTCAAAAGGTCACCACTTCCAATATACACTACATAAACATGACAAAATAAATAAATAAATAAATCAACATGCATATACCCACATATATTATATGACACAAACAATCAACATAGTCTAGTTCAGATGTATACATGAGCATGGTGAGAAAAACGAATCTTGCAAGTTTATGGGATGGATGGCATAGGACAGTGGTGTCGAACCTATGGAACGCATGCCAGAGTGGCACACAGAGCCAGCCCTCATGGCATGTGTGATGGCTTGAAGTGGGTTCACCCTGCGCTATGGTGATCTGTATTACCTTGTTTGGAGTGCGGATCAGCTGTGTTTTGGCTCTGAGGGTCATGTGTGCATGCACGGGGCTGGGTGGGTGAGAGCAGGGGGTCACATGTGCAGGGGGTCATGCATGGAGGGTGTGTGTGCAGAGGACTCAGCCATGCACACGTGCACACACACACACACACACACACTTTTGGTACACAATGTCAAAAAGGTTTGACACCACTGGAGTGTGCATGCATAGAAGTGTGTATGGAGAGGCACGTGGCCGTGCACATGCATGCACACACATACACTTTTGGCAAAAGGTTCAACACCACTGGCATAGAGAACAAAGCTGTTACACAATCTAGTAATCCTGCTAGAAATCAAAACCTCCTTCCAGAGGGGGGCAACAGAAAAAGACCATGAAGTAGGTGTGTGGGGTCTCTAATAATACTTTGAGCTCTAAGCACATAGCACTTACCGTATAAGCAGTATCCTGAATGACAGGAAGCAAACTTCCTATCATCTTCTTGGCTGTCCTTACCACTCTCTGAATGGACTTTCTTTCTGAGACACTGCAGCCACCAAACCAAACAGTGATGCAGTTTGTTAAAATGCTGTTAATTGTGCCTTTGTAAAAAGTGGCCAGGACAGAAGGGGAAAGATAAGTTCTCCTCATTCCAATGCAGGAAATGAAGATGCTGATTTGCATGCTACACTAAGTATGACTAAAGATTACATATGGAGAGATCAGTTCAGATTGTTAGTTATCTGCACGCCCAGATACTTAATACTGTTGATCACATCTACAGCTGCATCTTTGATACTTAGTGGAGTATGACAATGACAGCTCTTTCTAAAATGTACGATGATCACTTTTGAGTGAGATGGGTGGCTATTTAAAAAAATAAAATAAATTAAAATAAATTAAAAAACAGATGCAGTGGAACCTCAGGTGATGACCGTAATCGGTTCCGAGAATTCAGTCATCACCCGATTACATTGTCACCAGAAGCACATTCGCAAAAAACCCCACAAAATGGCACAGTGCAAAAGAGGAAATCAGTGTGAAGAGGAAATAAGCATGGCTGTTGGTCGCCACCTGAGCACCCGTTCACGACCAGAGGAAGAAAATTTTGTTCGTCATCTGATATGGTCATGAATGGAAGTGATCACGACCAGAGGTTCCACCATAAAGGTTTCTGGAACTCATTCACTACATGAATATTGAGATGCCCTGTAATTCCCTCAAGAAGAGGGAAAGTGCTGTTTGAGGACCATTATTTGGCTTAGATATCTAACCAAATAAAAAAGTGTTACCAATCATCTCCTAACAGTTCTTTGGGAATGGTAGCCAAATCTGAAGAGGCTTCCAAATCCTTGGTGGCAACAACTAATACAATACAATAAACATTACCTTTTGGGATTGCATGGCCTTCAAGTACAGTAATCCGTTATATTTTTAACAGTTTATTTATGTATTTTCCTTAACATACATGTGCTTTATGAACAATGTATTGCCTGGGTTAATTTGCTTACATAATAGTGTATACTATAATAATATATTAAACATAAAACATACATAATATGTACTATAAATACATAGTATTTTTCCAATTTCTAATTTCAACTTCTATTATTCAATCATTGATAAAATGCCCCATGTTTGAAAATATTCTGTATCTTCTTTATTTTTTATCTTTAATGTCAACCTATCCATTTCTGCACAAGCTAGTATTTTTTTAATTACATCTTCTTCTATCGGTGGTTCCTTGTTTTTCCAGTGTTGTGCATATACAATTCTTGCTGCCATCAAGACATGTAATATTAAATATATATTCCCTTTATTGTATTTTTCTGGTACTATGCCTAACAGAAATATTTCTAGCTTATAGTCTATACGTTGCTTTAATATTTTTTCTAATTATGTATATATTTTCATCCAATATTTTTTGCCTTTGCACATGTCCATCACATATGATAATAAGTGCCCAGTATCTGATTACATTTCCAACATTTGGCGGACAAGTTTTTAAACATTTTTGCCAAGCTTGCTGGTGGTAAATGTCACTTATAAAGCATTTTATATAAAATTTCCTTATATGCCATTGTCAATTTATAGTTTCTATCCCAAAGTTTTTTTTGCCCATACTATCATTGTTTCTTTCACCTATTCTTCTTTCATTTTAGGCTTAATAAAAAGCTATATATTTTCTTTATTAACTTTTCATCTGTTGCTAATAATATTTGGTCAAAAGCTGTTTGTTCCTTTTAAAACCATATGTCTTATTATCTTGATTTTATTTACACATGTGGGCACCAATCTACAGTAAGTCCATGCCTTGATTTTGCAGTTCATGTTTAGTTTTAAGTCCCCCTTCTACATTCAAAAATCTATAGAAAAGTACCAGTTTGGCTATCAACAATGGAAGTATTTATCCATCCAAACATAGTAAATCTGGAAAAAAATTGTAATATATAAAGCCAGAAATATTTTTTCTAAAGCCTCACAAATTTCTCCAATTAGTTAAATATTCTTTAGAATTAATAAAATTACATCTTGTTAAGTTTGCTGAATGTACCTTCAGAAAATGAACTATTTTCCAAACTGTTTTCTATGTGAACATGGAACAAAACAAAGGAGGAGAAAATCTAATCAAGAAAATATAGTACATAAACTCCCCACAGAAATTCAGCCAAGGGCTGCTGCAACTTGAATGTAATTTGAAAAAAACAGATACTGCCGCAAACTTTCCATCTTTCCTTGCCTTGCAAATATTACTGTTATTTGTCTAACAAATATTCCATCTTCAAGGGCATTAAGCAAACATCCTGAAGAGACAGATTGAAAGTTAAATGGTTGTTTTGCTATTCTTCTCATCAATCAGAGCAACTTCTCAGTGGCATTTCTCCTTTAACCCTCCAGGAGAGGCCTCACCATTTTTTGCTGCTGCTTCTCTGAGACTGACAGCTGCAGTGGACAGTTAGAGCACACTAGTCCATTTAAAGAGATCTCATAAATCTCTTTGGTCCCTGTTTGGGAAGTGTCAGTACCTTGAGTTTTCTGAAGTTTATTATTTGCCACATGGAGAACATAACTGGAGAGAATTGTCAATTTGTCATCAAGAAGAGCATTGGTGCCCACTGCTCTCTCTGCTTGAAGCATCCAAGAAGCATATTCTCCACTACAGCTGTAGTTTTAAGACCACAGATGTTGGGTGTTGCCTTTCATCCCTGAAAGGACCCTTGGCAAGAAATTACTTCAACCTTTTATTAGTAAATTGGCATGTAACTTTTGTGAATGAACATTTTATACTTGCATGGCCTAAGATGCATTTACACAACTGTAACCATTGAAAAGTCATGAACAACATAGCCTTGTTGCAGGCTTTAAGTGAGGATTGCAGGTTATTGAGTCCCAGGTGGATTTTAAGCAGGCTGGCAGGGAGGTAAGAAGAGGAATGCAAGTCAAAATAAGGAACAAAATGGTAATATTAAATGGTAATGCCCATCTATTCTAGACAAGTCCAAATCACCAGGACCAGATGGATTACATCCCAGGACTCTGAAGGAGCTGGCAGATATAATCTCGGAACCACTGAACAAAATTCTCTGGGCTTCTGGAATATGGGGGAACAGCCAGAGGACTGGAAAAGAATTTATGTGGTTCCAATCTTCAAAAAGAAAAAAAAACCTGGATCCAAGAAGCTACAGACAATCAAAATTGACATCAATAACTGGGAAAATCCTGGAAAAGATAATCAAGCAGTGAGCACTTAGAAATGAGCAAGGTAATAACTAGAAGTTAGCATGGGTTTGTCAAATCATACCAAAAAACCTTGTAAGTCTTATTTCACAAAATGACTAAATTAGTGAATCAGGAAATGCTTACATAATATTTCTTAGTTTACTTGGATTTCAATAAGGCATGTGACAAAGTAAACCACAACCTACTTCTTTATAGAACAATGTGGGACAAACAGTATCACCACCATAATTGGATTTGCAATTGCCTAACCAATTGCAGTCATTGTTTACAGATTAACACAGTTGAAAGGGAACTTGTAGGTCATCTAGTCCAACCCCCACCCAAACAGGAGACCCTACATCATTTCTAATGAATGGCAGTCCAATCTCTTCTCAAAAGCCTCCAGTGATGAAGCTCCCACAACTTCTGAAGGCAAGCTGTTTCATTGGTTGATTGTTCTCACTTCAAAAGATTTCTCCTTATTTCTAGGTTGAAGCTCTCCTTGATCAGTTTCCATCCATTATTCCTTGTCTAGCCTTCAGGTGCCTTGGAAAATAACTTGACCCTTCCACTCTGTTGCACCCCCTCAGATATTGGAATACTGCTATCATGTCTCCCCTGGTCCTTCTCTTCACTGGACTAGCCATGCTTGGTTTCTGTAAGCCTTCATATGTTTTAGTCTCTAGTCCCCTAATCATCCTAGTTGATCTTTGTGCTCTTTCTAGAGTCTCAACATCTTTTTTTATAGTGTGGTGACAAAAACTGGATGCAGTATTTTAGATGTGGTCTTACTAAGGCTTTATAGAGTGGTATTAGTACCCCACTTGATCTTGATTGTATCCCTCTGTTACTGCAATTTAGGATTACGTTGGCTTTTTTGGTTGCCACTGCACACTGCTGGCTCATATTTAGCTGGTTGTCCACTAAGACGCCAAGAACCCTCTCACAGTTACTGCTATTAAGCCTGATTTCACCCAATCTATATGTGTACTTTTGGTTTTTCTTGCCTAAGTGTAAGACTTTACTTTTCTCTACATTGGATTTCATTTTCTTAGATAGGGCCCAGTGTTCAAGATACATCTGGATCTTGAGCCTATCTTCTAGGGTGTTGGCTATTTCTGCCAGTTTAGTATCATCTGCAAATTTGGTAAGTTCCCCTTCTATTTCCTCATCTAAGTCATTTATGAAGATATTGAAGAATACTGTGCCTAAGGCAGAACCTTGTGATACCCCATGTAGACGTAGACTCATTAAGGACTAGTCGCTGAATATGGTTTGTCAGGCAGTTACGAATCCATCTGGTGGTGATGCTATCTATCCCACTTTTTTCCAGCTTACCAAGAAGTAGGTTGTGGTCTACTTTGTTGAATGCCTTGCTGAAGTCTAAGTATATTATGTCCATAGTATTTCACTGGTCTACTAATTTAATCACTATGTTGAAGAATGAAATAAGATCAGTTTGGCATGATCTGTTTTTAACAAACCTATCCTTTAGAACTCTGGGATGTAATCTGTTAGGTCCTGGTGATTTGTATTTGTCAAGGTCAGACAGACAAAATCAGAAACATTGATTCCCTCTGATTAAAATTGTGGTCACACTTCTTGGGTTTTCTTTGGGGCTTGTTACTTATTATTACTCTCCTTGTAATATTGGGAGGGTTGATATTATTCCAATTGACTCATTTATTATTATGTTCTTGGCTTTCTTCTTATTGATGTGGTATGCTCACAACATCCCATGGGATGGGATTGGGATGAGTTAATAAATTCAGTGAAATGCATAAACAACTACATTCCCTCCCTTAATCTCCTACCAATAAAACTCCCTAGAGTGTAAGTGATGCTTTTGGGCCTTTTCCCAGGAATGCTAAAGGTGGGGATAGAAATGATTTGACTCTTATTCCTGTTCCTATTGGTAACACTCTCTCCACCAAATTTAGGCAAAAAAAATTGGTGATTTCAGGTTGAGGATGTACTTATATACAATCTATAATAAGAAAATAGATATTGAAACATGGCATTTTGACATTGAATTTCAACAAGACCGTCTTAGGGTGCTGAAAGATGCCCATTTCAATAGAGAATCATTTTTGAATAAATGTTTTTGCATCAGAAAAAAAGGTCAGATAAGTGTTATCTTACTCTTGTTTTTCTTACTTTAACTTTTATTTCTAGTCTGTCTTTTACAATTATGTTTTTGGTAGGTTGGACTATAATTTCTTTTTGCATGAATACCAATGGAAAGAATGAGTTAAGCAGCTCTGCTTTCTCTCTGTTGCCTGTTACTTCCTTGCCATCTTCTCTCTTTAGTGGACAGACTATTTCCTCAATTTTTTTCTTGTTATTTATGTCAGGGGAAGAAGGGAGGAAGTCTGGACCATAATGATTCATTGCAGCAAAATAAAAACACAAAGTCAAGTCTAATGTAAAAATCATTTACTGGGAAAATAAGAAAACACTATCTGTCTGCATTCTAAACACTTCTGCTCTCCCTGAAATCCAGAACAAAAGAGAGTGGGGGGAAATAGGAAGGGGAAGATCTGACATGCGTAGACAAAAGTCCTGCCTACTGGATTGCAGTTAAGAATATAAACAATGACCACATGTATGATAGTTACTATAGTTTCAGTGCTTCTAAAGAGGCCCATCTCTGTAAAGTTCTGCAGAGTACATTTAGTATTGATGTTTAAATTCAGTGAATCTGGCTAGCAAAATTGTGACAATATGTATGTTGGAAGAAATTTTTTTATTATCTTTGACTTTTGTTGCAAATCTTTGTTCACTCTAACCCACTTTCCTGACTTCATCTTTGCAGAGTCTGGCTATCTGATCATATTCTGCCTTAGTTGTCTGTCCCTCTTTCCATTTTTTATACTTGTCCTTTTTGTCTTTCAATTTGTCAGAGAGATCTTCGTGCAGCCATGCTGGTTTCTTCTTGGATTTCTTGTTTTTCTTTCTCATTGGTACCGTGCTGGTTTATGATAATTATCAAATCAGAATAAGGAAAGGGGACAAATGGAAAACAGAATTTAACACTCCCCTTGAATGCTATTAATTCAAAGTACTCCTGTTTGGGCTCCAGGGGGCTCCAGCAGTCTTTATGCAATTGACAAATGAAGTACTTACATAAAGCATTTACATAAAGGGGTCCTGGTTTACCTGACTGACATTTTAATATATACTGAAACAAGAGCGGAGCATGTAAAACTGGTTTGGGCTGTTCTAAACAAACTCTGGTCAGCCAAACTATGCCAAACTCTCTAAATGTGAATTCTACCAAGAAAAATTGATTGTTTGGGGTACCACATCTCACACCATGGTATAGAAATGGATCCCCCAAAAGTGCAGACTGTAATTGATTGGGTGCCACCTTGTACACGTAAGCAGCTACAAAGTTTCCTGGGATTCGCCAACTTTCACTGCCAGTTTATTCCCGCTTTCACACAGATTTCTCTCCCTACACCCAACCTCCTAAAGATGAAAGGGGAGGGTAAGCCAAAGCCAAAACAACCTTTAAACTGGACAATGGAATGCCAAGCGGCATTTGAAAAGCTTAAACAACTGTTTTTGGCAGAGCTAATCCTAAAGCATCTGGACACAGAGAAACTGTTTATCATACAAGTGGATGCTAGCAATGTGGCAACAGGGCCAGTCCTGCTTCAAAGGAACAAGTAAGACTAACTTCAGCCATGGACCTACACATTAAAAAAATTAACTGAAACTGAACAAAGGTGGGCCATTTGGGAGAAAGAAGCTTATGCAGTACACTGGGTGCTTTTAATTTGGAGGCATGTCCTAGAAGGGAGCAAAATTCCTTTCGAGGTCTGGACTGATCATAAAAACCTAGAAGCTCTAAAAACCCCAAGGAAACTCTCCCCAAAACAAGTGCAGTGGGCACAATAAACATTTTGATTTTACCCTCAAATATCTCCCTGGGGGGGGGGAACTTCCTGGCAGACACACTATCTAGAAAACCACAATACAATAGTGCGAAACCAGCTATAGTCAAGCCTATGCTTCAAAGCAATCAACTAGCTGCAAAAGTAATCACCAGAGCTCAAGCAAGACAGGAGAGCAGATAACTTAAACAAGCCCTGACCACTGACAAATGGTTTTTAAGCCACAAAAACAACTGCTTAATAAAAGATGATTTGGCCTAGGTAGGAGGGAAGCTGTATGTTCCAGCCAGCCAGAGACTATACCTCATGGCAAGATGCCATGACTCCAAATTGGCCAGACACTTTGGATTTGTAAAAACTTTACACCTGATTAAAAGACAATTTTGATCGCCATCACTAAAAAAAAGGACATAGAAAGTTATATGGCTAGCTGCTCCATTTGTGTGGCAGTCAAAAGGATGCAAGGAAAACCCCCAGGACTTTTACAAACTGTAGCTGAACCTTCAGTACCCTGGAGAGAGATTTCCATGGATTTCATTGTAGAACTGCCAGAAAGTGCGGGAAATACAGTTATCTGGGTTATAATGGACCTGTTTTCAAAACAGGCAATTTTATACCATGCCAAAAGGTCCCCATTGCCAAAAGCTTAGCCAAATTATTCCTAGTACACATTTATCACCTTCATGGAGCCCCACAAAGGATCATTTCTAATAGAGAGGTCCAATTCACGTCAAAGTTTTGGGAGGACATTCCTAAGCTTACTTGGCACCACCCAGGGCTTAAGCTCCTGCCATCAACCAGCTATGAATGGTGGGACAGAATGCATGAACTGGAATAATATTTAAGATGCTTTATTAATTATCAACAAGATAACTGGACTGACCTTTTGCCTTTTGCAGAAGTAGCATTCAACAACTCTGTACACTCAAGTACTGGTTTCGCCCCTTGTAAAGTTGCTATGGGCCAAGATTTTATCCCTATGCCTGAACTGCCCACAGAGAACCACCATCCCCTCCCTTAAGGAGTGAATGGACAACTTGCAAAACACATGGCCAGTGGTTAGATTGATGTTGAAAGAAGCCCAGGCTGACAAGAAAAGAATGGAGCCCAAACCCTTTCACACAGGGGACAAGGTCTATTTATCCACTAAATTCCTACAATCTTTACAACCATCAAAGAAATTAGGGCCAAAGTTCATTGGACCTTCCCTATCACTTGGATCATCAATCCAGTGACAGTGGAGCTACTTCTCCCAAAAACACTTATGCAAATTCACTTAGTATTTCATGTTAGCCTACTCAAACCAGAAATCACCCCCCCCAGACCACACGCTTCTACACTACCTACACCCATCATAGTGGGGAATGAACAACACTTTGAAACCAAAGAAATCCTTGTCTCTAGAATCCATTGAGGGAACACCCAATATTTAGTAGCTTGGAAACATTTACCCTCCTCCCAAAATGAATGGGTAGCTAAAAATCATGCTAAAGCTCCTACGCTACTGAAAAAATTTCATTCCCAATATCCCAATAAGCCATGCTAACATAGTATAATGATCTTTTTCTCTCTTTTTACAGGTGGAACTCTCATTTTTCTAAGGAGGGCAGCATGTCAGATCCCTAAAGAAATACTGCCATTCATTTGGGAGAAAGGGAGGAATCTTGACTGATTCTTTCTTATTTCCTCTGACAACTGTTACTTTATAACCTTTATCCTGATGCCTGAGCGCCTTTAAATTTTCTCATTTTGGGGGGAGGGCCATGTGGGTTGTTTCACTCTGAAAATGGTGGAAGATGACCCTGGGAATGCCTGCTTATCTGGTTCTCAGGACAGTCATTGCAATAACATCTTCACACCTGTGGATTGGCTGAATCCACATCGAACTGGAGGGAGGGGTTTCTAATGCCTTATTTCTAACTGTATTGCCTAGGGGGATTTAGAGTCTGCTTTGCCTTTGTCCTGTTTTCATGTCTGCTCAATAAATACTTTTGAAATACTAAATTTCAAGAGTTTTTATTTTCTTGAGTTAGAAGGAGAGACAGGTCCTTACAGAGACAACATACTTCTCTAAATTAACTATCTGGTCTACAGGCGGCTCCCCTTTATGGATTGCTGCCTTGTCATGGCAAAGGGGCTTGCATAGTTCAATGAAGCTATGAGCTATGCCATGCAGGGCCACCCAAGACGGACAGGTCATAGCAGAGAGCTCTGACAAAA
>JANHFQ010004444.1:6928-17235 GCA_032468035.1 Aparallactus werneri
CCTAGGTGGGAAAAAAGCTGAGGCATGCAGCTCAGCAAATCAGCTGTGCTGCAAACAGAGCAAATAAAGGTAGCTATGGCATGTAGTAAAGTGGGAGAACCCAAAAATGCTTGTTTTTTATTTTTATATTTTTGGCAATGCCCACCAAATTGGCCATACCCACCCAGTCATATGATAACCTAGCCATGCCCACCCAACTGGTCCGGCTCTCCAGCAGCCTGAGGGACTATGAATCGGCCCCCTGTTTTAAAAGTTTGAGGACCCCTGGCTTAGGCCATCCATCCTGTGCCTTGTCCAATTTAAACCTCAGCTGGAAAAGGAAAAGCAAAAAAAAGTGGTGGGAATCTATGCACACAAATAGAAAGCATAAAAGCAAGGAAAGAGACAAAGCTATAGGAAAACAGTAAGAAGCGAAAGAGAGGAAAAAAGTATGAGAGTAAATCATTAGAGGAATGAAGCTATGGGGGAAAAGCAAAGAATGAGGTGATGCAGCCTCAGAGTGAGCAAAGGGAAAGCAAAGACATGCAAAGGAATTCAAACTATAACATTAGAGCAGAACCGGATTGCAAAAGGAAATAGAAATCTATCAATTGTTCTTTTAGACTGCTACATCACAACAAAAATGCAAGGAATTATCCACCCCATGCTCATTTATGCAGAAATAAATGTCACAGAGACCTGTGGCGTTTATGTTCCAGTAATGCCTTCAAAACATTCTGAGTCTCATTTGCAAATCTGATCTGCACGTGTAGCAATGGGAGGGCATAATCCAGCAGGCAGAAGGGGCTACATACTCCTGTGCTCATTTCAGCTTGCGTACAGGAGGACACCAGGTACCAAGATCACAGGAGGAGAAAACCTAACACAAAATATTTCTCATTCCTATGGATGTTTAGTTTTCTTTGCAGAGATTTAATTTTTACTTGAAATGCAGCAAGTGTCCTGCAGCTATAGACTAGTCTGTACTAGGGTAGAAAAGAAGGACTAGTCTGTACTAGGGTAGAAAAGAAGGAAGTGCTCCTGTGTTTATAACAGTGGTACCAGTAAGTTGATTCTTGTCCAAGTCAGTTAACTCAAGATGCAAAAGCCCCACTGTTTGGAGCCCCATTTCTTTAATAGGAGTGACTGTCCTGGAGAATTAATTTTTTAGAAACACAGGCAGGGCTCCAAGACAAAGATCAGCCTTTCAACAGCATTGAGATGAAATAAATTCTAGGAAGATAGGAGATTTTAGTTCAGTCTGCAATTGTACCAAGAAAAGGCTTTCTTAAACAGGGTGAGACAAAGTATTAGTTTAAGGAAAGCAACATGTTAGGAGGGAAAATAGGTTGTGGAATAAAAAACAACAGCACTTCAGATCACATTTATAGCACTTCAGATCAAAGATACCCACAATTCGCTTTTGGAGATAGTGAATTGGGTCAAGTAGAAAAAAGCCAACTTTGTTTCTTTTAATCTCTCTCTCTCTGTACATGTGCGTATATTTGTGTGTGCATGTTTGTGTGTACATAAGTACACATAATTCTCAAACTGTTATTTTTTCCTTATTTGAGTTATTATGAGATATCCAGAGTTGCTGGGAGTTGGTCAGAATACGAATTTGATTAATAATTAGGTCATTTCCTCTTATATTTATGCTTACTACGATTTCAGCCAAAATTGCCCACTAAATTCATACTAGAAATGTAATTCATCAAAGGACAATATTCAAAATCTCGGGGTGCTCAAGGCAACATATAGATATAGTGGAAAAAACAGCACTTTAATAATGGCTTTATGAGAGACCATTTTAAAAATGGCAACGGATTCACCCTATTTTATTACTATATTGGATTTCCTATCTTCAAAGAGCAGTGGAAAAATGAATTTTAGCAGCCAAATCTTTTTAAATAGGGATGGGCATAAAGCTTTTAGGAGACACTTCGAGAAATGCATTGCTTCTCACAGGTTAAATGTTTATTTTGTTCTGCTATCACCATTGCCTAAACTGTTTGGCAGCTTTAAAAATAAAATTAACTTTTTCTCCGTTTTCATCCATATTTCCCCAAATTAATGCCTATTTCCAATCTTAGCCTGCCCATTTTAGAAAGCCCCCTGCTACGCCGCCATCCCCTCTTCACCTCCCTGGTGGAAATGAAGACAGCGTCATTTTTAATAAGGGAAAGCACAAGGATGCAGCAATAGAAAAAGAGATGGAGGAGAAGAAAGAAGAAGAGGCAAGAGTAACAGAAATTAGCCAGAATCAGAATTTTATTACAGCAATGTGGAAACAGCAGAAAGGAGAACAAGCATCTATATAGAGAAGGTTTTTTCCCTGAGATATTGCATTGTGAACTTGAGAGGCACTGCAACATAAATTCAAAAATACAGTGAAGCAAAAGAAATTGATTCTGCTTTGGGATCAACAGCCCTTAAGAGAAAATGATGATTAAATATATTCCTTTAAAAAAGAAAAAAATGCATTTTAAAAAGTCATTTTGCTTCAGTCCTAAAGTAATACCCATGTGTGTGTATATCTACAGTATATCAACATATATGTCGGTAGATGCAAACTTCCCAAACAGTGATTTTCAAGTTTCTGGTATTTCTAATCTGTTGACTTTTCCTGTGTATCCACAAATAAAGTATTTATTTGTATTCCAGCTGAATCATTCACATTTTAATATAAAAATAACTTCCCCATTCATTGTTCTACATTTCAGAATGGTTAAGAGTATATGAAGCACATTTCATACCAAAAGATCTTAGAAATGTCTTTTTAAGTGCACAGATTGCAATGTAAAAGTTTGTATTTTTGTCATTTCCAAAAGTGTTGAAAACTTGATGCAATGGTGGGTGTACAGTGTATAATGCATACACTGTACATAGGCTGGCTTTTCCATATACCGTACAGATGGACTGAACTTCTGCAACAGGGCCAGCCTAACTTTACGCAGAAGTATGATCCAGCTGATGGCATGCTAGATACATTGAAACAATGACAAAATTTTTGAAGGCGAAGCCACACAGCTAGCCCTGTTCCCAGTAAGGAAGCCTGTACCCTTAATATGAATGGAGGATACATCTTATTGCCAACATTAAAAGATATTACTCCCAGCCCAGCCAGTTGAAAATAGGGAGATGGGAGCAGTTTGCTCTTCAACTCAGACATAAAAAAGGGGGTTTTGCACAGGAACAATGAAAAAAGCACTGCCTGCTTGTTTAGTAGTTGCCTCTTGGGAAAGGAAATTTTCTCTTGAGGCAAGTAAAGTTGCATCATTCCTGCAAACAGAGCTGTTTCTTCTACATCCTGGCCCCTTGGGTCGGTGGGTGGGGTGGGGAGAAAGGATATCTGAAATGGGTTGACATATTTTCATAACTGAATAAAAATAGGGAATATTTGTAAGCAGAAAACCTGGTTTTCATTTTTACCGAAAGCAAGAGCCTTGTTTCAGCTCCTGAGCTGATACCCAAAGCAGATTGGAAATACAAGAAAGGACACAGAAAAAAAGAGGGACGAGTGAGAGCTAACATGGAGGAGAAAAATATAAAAGAGCAGTCAAGGCACAGGAAAAGGATAGGCAATGAGGGGAGAAAGCAGAGAATTGCAAAGGAACCTAACACGGCGGCCTATGGCCCCCAGGTGGCCTTTTCCAGGTAATTCCCAGCCAATGGCCAGAAATGTCTGGAGCTGGAATCCAACAACCTTAAGAGAGTGGGATATTTTCCACTCTTTCTCCGTGTCACTTCTAGAGATCAGCTGGGAAACTACTATTTTGCCTTCTCCCTCGGGAACTGTTGGAAGAGGGTTTGGACTGACTATTTTCAGTCATTTCCAATATACGTTCCCAAGTTTCCTGGGAAACATGTGGGTGTAAACAGTGTAAATTGATTTCCAATCCACAGGCTTGGAAATCAATTATTTTACAGTGTTTGAATATTTGATCAGGTGAAACTGTAGTGCTCCCATCCTTATCGGAGGCCGTAACAGTTATACGAACCTCAATCCAGATTTTAAAAATGCACCAGATCCAGTACAAAGACTGGGAGCCTTTCTGCTTATGGTTGAGAGAATTTTTGGATAGAGTTCAAGCAATAAAATGGAGTTCCCAAGTCCCAAAGTTTCCTCAGCACAGTCTAACTGAAATAGGATACCTGTGAGCTCAAGACCCATAACTTAGCTACGACTGTGCGTCTGCCGTTTGATCTGCATTTTGATTGGGTGTGCTGCCCAGCTGCTAGTCTCTACCCAATCAGAAGACACAGAAGAGGCCCAAATTGTGAATAACGCTAAAAATTCTTATGGGTTCAGGGAAAATTCCTGAGCAGTCCCTGGTACCAAGTGTATTGTTGGGTGGGAGATATCCACACCCATGGTCTAATTCTCTCCTTCATACACAGACTCATACACACCCACACACAGAGAGACAAGGTTCTCAGCACGGGGATCCCATCGTCCGTGCCATCGACTGATGGACATCTCCTGGTTGCTCAGCCCAGTGCTTGGTCCTTCAGTACGGAGTGAAGCGGTTGCATCCTCCTCGGTATAAACTGGCCTGTAGGAAAGAGAGAAAGTGAGCAGGAGAAGTGAGAGCTGGCTTTGAAACACAACAGAGAGACCCAAAAGCCATGGAAGCCATGGGATGCTTCAGTGTAATTTCTAAGGAAGGACTCTTTTCCACCTGTAACTCAATCACAGCCAATAGCACTCGGATTTTAAGGAGGAGGAAGTGGCAAAACCTAACTGATAAAAGAGTATACGGGCCCACAACTCCCACCCTCCCAGAGCTGAATAGATTTAAATAAAAGGAAATATTCCTTTTGGGGGGAAATTAATACCCTCCCTAATCTCTATTTCATTTTCCTGCTGCCTGTAAATGCCCACTTTTACTGTCATTCATCAACACATAATTTCAGACACAATTCAACATTGATGTCACAGGAGTCAAGGCTGACAGTTGTACTAATGGTTTTACTTGTGCATTTCCCTATAAAAGAGATTCGGTTCTAAAAATATTGAAAAGTATTTTCCCACTAAAGATAATTCAATTAGCAAACCAAGAACCAAAATTTGAATCTACTACCAGAAGACCTGTGCAATATGGGCTAGCATTCATTTGATGAAACAGAAGCATTCTCAACGAGTAAGTGAACACTGCCATCTGCTGGCCATTTTGCACTAATACAAACATGTCTAATTTGATACAGGGAAGTTTTTACTAACAGAATTTTCCTAGCTAAGCAAGGTGGTTGTTTATGGGTTGCATCTGATTTTACCTTCTTGGGGATAATTATTAAACAAGTCATTGCTGTTTATAAGTGAACCGCATAGCTGTTAAGCAAACCCAGTTTCCCCATCAAATTTACCTGCCAGAAGCCGGCTGGGAATGTTGCAAATGGTGATCACATCAGGATGTTGAAATCGTTGTAAATACAGGTAGTCCTCGAGTTACAACCACAATTGAGCCCAAAATTTATGTAGCTGAGTGAAACATTTGTAAAGTGAGCTTGCCCCACTTTATGACTTTTCTTGCCACAGTTGTTAAGTGAATCATTGTATTTGTTAAGTTAATAACATGGTTGTTAAGTGGATCTGGCTTCCCCATTGACTTTGCTTGTCAGAAAGTTGCAAAATCTGACCACATGACCCCAAGACCACTGCAACCATGGGGATGTTGCAATGGTCGTAAGTGTGAAAAACTGTCATAAGTCAGTTTTTTCAATGCCGTGGTAACTTTGAAGGGTCACTAAATGAACTGTTGTTAAGTTGAGGACTACCTAAAAATGCCAGTTGCCAACCTCCTGAACTTTGATAAGGGGTGCTGCAACGGATCATAAATAATTTTTTTCAGCACCATTTTAATTTCAAATGGTCTCTGAACAAATGGTTGTAAACTGAGAACCATCTGTATTAAGATTTCAAAAACTGCCCCATTTCTCACTCATGAAAACACACACTAAAAGTTGTGGCTTTGAAAAGCCTGAGGGAGATGGATAAAGAATCCTGCATCTGTGTGTTTTATATTTCACGGGGAAAAACTATCTATAACTACAGTTTTATTCAATAAATCTGCATTCTTCAGATCTATGAATTCTAATTGACAATGGTTGTATGACTATGCCTTTTACTAAACAACCTTTTACTGTTAGTTGTCCTTCTCTTTTGCCACTTAAGATTTGGCTATACCAAATGTAATTGATTCAGGAAGCACAGATCCCTCTCTCAGTGTGTAAATGTTTGCTTCTCCAACCAAGGAGGCATGCTGTTCCTATGCTTGATATTTCTATCACTAGGGTCTAAAGAAGTACAGATGTTCCTGGCTAACAGTAGATTAGGGGTATCAAACTCAAGGCCCATGGACCAAATCCAGCCCACGTGGTGCTTAGATCTGGCCCGTGGGGCCACCCTGGAAACAGCAAAGGACCGGCCAGTGGTGCATCTGCCAGAGGAAAAAAGGGCTGCACGTTTTCAGCAGCAAAGTACTTGGGCCATCACAGGTGTCCCCGACACGAGTGACATTGAGCTGGCCATGCCTACCCTGGTCACCTCCCCCACCCCGAGGTCAAACACAACCCTGATGCAGCCCGCAATGAAATCGAGTTTGACACCCCTGCAGTAGATGATTGGACAGCATAATAATTGATCCTGCCCAGCTATCTTTTCAAGATGCAGCATGCTTGGCCCATTCACAAAGTGACTCACCATGGCACCAACTCCATAGGCAGGGGTTACTGCGTGGTGGTAAGGCTCAGCAGTAGTGTAGACCCGTCCATACCTGCATCAGAGAAAACATCAGTAGTCAAAATGGGGGCCAGCGGGGAGGAAATCTTAGGCTCACGGATCAGATATTGCCCAATACCTCACTGGGGTAATCAACTAGGATAATCCTAGGAAAAGAAGGATTTTAAAATGAGGGGAAATGATTTTATTCATCAATTAGCAGCCTGGCAACTTTGTGAGGTTGCCTATGGAAAAGACAGTGCTAATACTTTTTTCAAATCTTTTCCCTTGCAAATGGGTTTAAAAAAAAAAAGACTCAGTTAATGTTGTTAATCTAAGCCTCTACATACCCATCGCTGTATGCTGCTGTGGCTGTGGCTGCTGCAGCTGCTGGTGTCTGGGCCACTCTGTACGTTGCAGGATAACCCTAAAATTCAAACAGCGTTTAAAAAAAAATATTCCAACAGTCTATAAACATTCTGCCACCCCCAACTCCCACCACCACCATCGTGCATCAATTTCACGGGGAAAAGCAGGACTTTATCCACATATCTTTTTTTGCTGCTCCTGAAACGGCCTGTTTAAGAGGAACTTGAGCCGTCATTCTGCCTATCTGACTCTGCCTAGAAGAGCTTTTTCCTTTTCACACAACTTTTTTCCATCTTTACTTATACTTTCAGTTGTGTAATTCCAACAACCGTCCTGTTGTACAGTTCCAATTTATCACCCTCTAGTGGTAAGTAATTGTATTTTGAGCACTTGGCAACTGGCCTACATTTACAGCCATTTGCAGTGTTCCAGTCATATGACTGCAATTTACGACTGTTTTTTGGGGAAACTGGTGTTTACTTCTGGTTTCTGGCAAAAAAAATAAACCCCAACCATTGCAGAGAATTAATTTGCTTAACAACATCAGTATTCACTTGTGACCAGTGATTTGCTTAAAGATCATAAAATCACTTATAAAAAATTGTTCTAAAGACATGGTGACCTGCTTAACAACTAGCATGAGTTACAACTATAATTCCAGGCTCAATTACGATCTTAAATCAGGGACTCTCCATAGTTTGGCCTAACCACCTATCTGGACTTGGTTTATTCAACATATTAATTAAAATGGGGCTGGGTTACTAATGACGCAGTAGGAAGTTCTATTCCCAAAACAAGGGTTCCAAGCACAAAACAAAATGCAATGTTTCAAGAGTTCTGTTCAATTTTAGATCAAAATTGAAATAAAAACTAGCTGTGTTGGAGAGCTTTGCTTGAGCATTCCAACAATTCTGAATACCTCATCCAGAAAATTGTTCTGTGGTTTGGGACTAGGTTATTTTGGGGGGGGGGGAATCCAGTAGAGGGATAGGGACCCTTCATGTTGTTGTTGCTATTGGTTTAGATTAGATTGAGTAATGTGGTAGTGAAACAGACCTAGAAAATTGTTGCTTTAAAATACATTTTGCTACTCCTGCTAAGATTGTATAAATGGGAAGACTATGACTGCAATGTTGGCTTGGTTGGTTTCTTAAGGTCAGGTATGAACACTTCTGCCATTGTAACCTCTTAATACAGCTTCAGAGTGCATTTAAAATGTGAAGACTCTGGTTGGTTTGAAGTTTGTTGAGCTTTGGTATGTATATCCATTTCATGATTCCTTTCTTTTATTTTGTAACATTGAGTAGACAGAAAAAAAGAACTATTAGCAGGAAAAAGAGCATTGAAGAGCACTAAAGTGATTAGCTGCTTTCTTAGTCTTGCAATCTGTTGGATGAATAACCTACAGTTTACAGAGTCCTCTGTCTTTTCTCTCTGCTGAGAAGGAAGATAACTTGGCCAGTTTTTCTGAATGCGCTTAGCAGGTTGCATGACCCCTTCCAATATCTATTCAATATCATAAGTGCAAGAAACATCAGAATAGGTCATGGCTTCTTTTTATCTAGGATGGATACCTACATTTTAACTTTTGCAGTGAAGCAAACCCTAGAAAGCAAAGAATACGCATGATGGTGGCACACACAAAGTCCTTTTGGTCTCAGTGCCACAAAGATCAGGAGTCTTATCCTTACAAAAGGGTTACGAGTCCTACCACTCCTTTTCTGCTTTGGGACTGTTTGTGCTGGGCACCCATCCAGGACCTTTGGATTCTAATTTCCAGAAATACCCAGAGGAGGACTTACGTAGAGGTCAGAACTGTATAGACCATCCGAATACAGTACGCTGGAGAGAAAAAAGAAATATCAGTATGCAGCAGGAAATACCTTTCTCTTCAATCCCACTCTTTTCAAATACAAGTTATTCGTCTTAAAAGGCTGCTTTTAGATATGTTATATAACATATGAGCAGCAAAGCATGACCTTGGGCACACACACAATGCCCATTTAAGAACCAGAAAGAAGAACTGTGTATCTGACATGGAAGATTACAGCAGGTCTTCATAGCAGTTGAACCCAGTTCTGATGTCCAAAGAATAGCTGAATCAGGTTTCAAGTGTTTCAGCCAGATAGTTATTGAAAAAAATGAAGGAAAAAGCACGAATATCTGATGTCTTATCTATTCACTACACTCCAGTAAATGAGACACAATGTAGAACTGTAGGGCAGGAAAGGGCCTTGGAGGTTTTCTAGTCCAGCCCAGAGAAGTCATTTCTGAAGACTTCATTTATTTACATACTGACTTGAGTTTAATAGAGAACAAAATTCCCCAATCCCAACCTCCCCCAGAGATAATGGGACTATAACTTCCTGACACTCCTTAGTCAGCAGTTCTAACAATGGCGGAAGGGAAGGGGTGGTGGTGAAAAGGTTTTTTTATAAACCAGTTGAGCCAGTGGCCATCACTTCGTTTTGGAACTTCTGGGAACATATTATTACAACCTTGGAGCTAGGTTACTAGTATTTCTTCTCCTTCCCTCTTTATCATTTCTTTTAATCCAAATATCATCTTTCCATTCTCACAGCCCAAAATTTTCCATTCTATATTAAAATACTTCTCCCCAAATATTACTCTCCTTCCCTATCTAACTTGTTTGTTAGCTCATTTCCTTTCTACTCACCCACCCACCTGGGTTGTGCCCGATTTAAAAATGATTTATAAGAGCTACAAGCAACACAAACACAACATTTCTTTGCCATTTAGTAAAGCAACCACATCTTTCAAACTTTTGTATGAGACTGGAAAAAGGTGCAGATGCTTTGAAGATTGCTTTAATGGCCCTGAGAAGAAGAGCTGAAATAGCATGGAAAGAAATTCAAATCCAAAATAAGATCATTCCTTCACTTTCATTTATTTTGCTTGAACTACACTTTTAAGGTGTCTTATTGTAACCTCTTCAACTTTGATTCTTCCAGATGAGATGTTGGGTCCTATCATCCAAGCCCTCTACAGGGCTTCCGGTTTATTTATTTATTTGATTTTTATTTATTTGTCAAATTTAGGTACCACCCATTTTCCTCATAAAGTGATTAGGCGATGGGAAGATGCTTTAAGTAGGCATTATTATTATAGTGTCCTATAAACCAGATGTCTCCAACCTGGGCAACTTTAAGCCTGGCGGACTTCACCTCCCAGAATTCACCCGCCAGCTGGCTGGGAATTCTGGGAGTTGAAGTCCTCC